>CAIGRK010010393.1:0-12550 GCA_903798315.1 Fraxinus greggii | reverse complement strand
CAAAAATATATACATCACAATTTAACTATCGGCCACAAATCAAAAATATTATAAATCACAACTTATCATACAGTCATAAAATTTTAAATTATCAATCACAAATTAACAATTTTTTAGGTCGCACATTATTTCTTAATCACAATTTATCTTTTTCATTGCTCACATATTGTGTGTTGGTCACGGATTAACCAATTTAATAGTCACAATCAACCAAATAATTTGTGACAACAACGACCACCAACTCACCATTCCCTTCAGCAGCACCAACCCACTGTTGCCGCCAAAACCACCACCACCTCTCCACAGCAATATCATCTCAAAAAAATCAACATCAACACATCGTAGAAAAACACCATCACATCTTCGCGCAGATCCACCACCACCTTGCCACCAACATCTCACCACCATCTCCAACTCACCCGCACCACAGCCAACGTTATCAATCACCACCACAGCCAAAAAATAAGATCTAAAATTATCAGTCACACAACACTGCACCATCACCTCACCCAACAATCGCACACCACCATCGCAGTACCATACCCAATCGCCAATCACCGCACCACCGCCACAACCACCATAGAGGCCGTCTCTCACGCCGTCGTCGCCACCAACTGCAAACACAACAAAACTCACTTAAAAAACTTTGGCACCAGTTCGTGCCCAAAACTTCCCCAGATCCCATTATTTAGCGGTGACATCATCACCAACAAAGATCACCACCTCACCACCACCAACGAAAAAACACACAAAGACCATCACCTCACGACCACAAACAAAGATCACCACCGTCTGGTATTGCAGTGCAAACTGTTCTACTTCAACAGTAAACGGTCAAGAATTGTTTCTTCAAGATAATATTCACAGTATCTGTTAATCTGTAGCGCGAGAGAACAAATACCCAAAAGTCGCTAGGCACGGCGAGAACAAAGACAACCATCGTCGAATCTGTCAATCTGCGTGCTGCTTCGAGCATCGTGGCTCTGAAACAGTATGATGTTGTGGCAGCGATTGGCAAGAGCGCCGTCACTTTGAATCGGCATCGTACCGCCTATTGCTTCAGCGTGACGCCGTCATGGGCGCAGCTTCGGCCATATGCTCCCGCTCCAGTATAGAGGATAGAGGAGGTGGTAGAGAGATAGTATAAATGTTTAGGGAGAGAGAAGAAAGGGGGGAATAATTAGGGTTTGTGAGTGAAATTGGGTAGGGTAAATATGTAAAATAATTTATTTATTTTAATAATATAATTAATATTTAAAATTTAAATTATTATTTGATTTTTGAAAAAAAAAAACTATTATTTTCTTATTTCCTTAATTTTGAATTTGATAGTTTACAACTAGGACCGTGTCTAATTTCCTTATTTTCTCCATTTTTTGCCTCGTGGAGACCAAAAACCGAACAACGCTACTACTGTCAGCAATTCAGCACACCAACCAAGAAACCAGAAACTGCATTTCTTCCTTTTCTCTTCTTTTGGATTCCAAATACAAATTCCAAAGTTTTGTCGAAACTTACAGAAATTTTCGCAGGTAACATTGGCTTGTTATATTAAAGATATCGTTTAATGTTGTGTAGATTGGTTGCTTCCTATAGTTATATCATTTTCTAAATTCTTGTTGAAGCTTCACCAAATAAAATCGTTAATAAGTGATTTTTCTTCATGAATTTCGGGATGATGTGATCAGTCTGTAATTCAGATTAATAAGAGTGATTAGCCCAGTTTTTTTTCCTTTCCTTTTCATCGTTTTTGATGGATTTTGCATACTCGCTTTAGTACTCTTATTGAAATCTTGTTGATTTGATGCATCGTGTTGCTTTGCTTTTTCTTAGAGGAACTTCTATATTCATGGGTATTTTCAATCTGGAAGCACTCGGTTTAGCTTAAGTTCCAGGTTCGTGATGGGCATTTATTTATTACTGAATTTAGCAAATTGTTCTTGTGTATGGACTTCACAAATTGCGTGATATTCTGCGCCATTTTCCCATTTATTCTTGCCTGCAATGTAGAGATTATACTTTATATGTATTAGTTTTTTGTATCTTAAATAAAGCAGAAGGAAATAATGGTTTTGCAAAAATAGTTTTGACATTCTATTAGGTTTTAACTGCTGTGATAAGATAGTAAAAATGGTTTCTTTTGAAGCATATTTTGATGATTGAAATGATCGAATCAGAAAGAAACTAATAAAATGAGAAAGACTTATTAACAACACTTTGCTTGTAAAATATGGTTCCCATGTGTTCTTTTCTTTGCTCAGATCTTGTTGGGAATCAAGATAAAGCGATATATTTTACTATCAATGTGTTCCAATAGGAGGATATTAGTCATTAAAACATTTCTGTAATCCTTCTGATCACATGAACTGATATTCAAATTTCTTTGATCGAAAGAATTAAGGTTTCAAGCTATCATATTGAAGAATGGTTAATTCCGAGAAACCAAAGAGAAGGGTGGCTTTTGTGCTGATAGATGGTTTGGGCGATGTATCACTGCCAATGTTTGGTTATAAAACCCCATTGCAAGTAACCAACACGCCTAATTTGGATGCGATTGCTTCAGCTGGTATAAATGGTTTGATGGATCCCGTTGAAGTAGGCTTGGCCTGTGGAAGTGATACTGCCCATCTTTCTTTATTGGGTTATGACCCTAGGGTTTACTATCGAGGTCGGGGTGCATTTGAATCAATGGGTGCTGGACTGGCAATGTCTCCAGGAGATATTGCATTTAAAGTATGTTAGCCTTCCCTTCCTCTCTTTAGTCATTTCCTTCAATTTGGTTTCTTCTTTTTTACAATCTAGATTGATATTCTTTGTTGCTGGGCATGCATTTAATGTATCTGTGCAGAAATTTCGAGATAGTGGTTTTGTAATTTGATATTATTATTTGATAGTAGGGACTTATCCTGTTCTTTAACATGGATCCGTAGTATTATTTACTTTTCATTTACCTTATGGAAGGGAATATGTTTTTTTTCCTGAGTTCAGCAATTTATATTTATTTTGCTTTTGTATTGTGAAAACTCTCATGCCACTATACAGGTCTATTGCTTACTCAAAATCACTTGCTTTACCACCAATTTAAGCCGCATAAGAAAGTTATTTGCTTTTGTAGATGTGATTAGTTTCGTCCTAATTGTATAGTCTATAAGAAAATACATATTTTAGATAGTCATTGGTCCTCTATAATGACCATAATACATATATATATTTTTTTATCCAAGTCAAACTTTGCAACCCTGGATGAGAAAACTGGAGTAGTTGTTAGCAGGAGGGCAGATAGGCACTTTGAAGAGGAAGGGCCTATTCTCTGTGCAGCATTGAATGGAATGAAGCTGCCATCTTTTCCTCAGTATGAAGTTAGAGTCAGGTGCTTACAGTTGCTATATCTTTTGCTTGTTGACCGATGTATACAACAACAGAAACCATTTATGGAGCTTACCATTAATTATTTTGAGAGGGTCAAATCAATTAAATTTTATCTTTTATGTGTTAATGATAGCATACACCGTTAATTTTACCATGTTGCTAGTTGCTTTTGTTCTGTGTCTAAGTTGAACTTTAAATTCTTATGTTGTCCATATAATTTAGCGTATTATATGAATTGTTTTGTTTAGGTACGCAACTGAGCATAGATGTGGAGTGGTTGTAAAAGGACCAAAATTAAGTGGAAATATATCAGGAACAGATCCACTGAAGGTAATCGCGTACTTCTTCAAGCTGAAGCCCTTGATGATTCTGATGAAGCAAAGCACATGGCTGCAGTTGTTAATGAATTGTCAAAAGAGATTTCTCGCATTTTAGTTTATCGTCCAGTAAATGTTAAAAGGGAAGCAGAAGGAAAGAATATTGCGAATGCTGTCCTTTTACGAGGATGTGGTATTCAAATTGAGGTAAACTATTGTAGTGCTTAGTAATTTCTCTCTTTCAGAATATTCATATAGGCACTCAATGTTCAGCTTTATTATGTAATGGAATGTGTATTTCTTTGATAATCTGGTGTGGTAAATTAGATTCTTTTGAATTTCTGAATTATCATGGATTACAGGTTCCTCAATTTGAAGAGATACATGGGCTGCGGCCGTGCATGGTGGCTCCCACCAAAATTATAGCTGGCTTGGGTTTGTCTCTGGGTATTGATATTCTAGAAGCTCCAGGAGCAACAGGAGACTACAGAACTCTATTAACTTCAAAAGCAACGGCCGTAGCCAAGGCACTTTCAGCTCCTCTGCAATCTTGCCCCTGTGTTTTGTACCTGGGGAGGACGAACACAAACCTGGTCGAGCAGATAGCTATGATTTTGGGTTCCTTCAATCAAGATGTTGATCTATAGTGCTCTCGCTCCCTCTCTCTGTGCGTGCACCTTATTGCTTTTGGGGCTCAATGTGGAAATTCCAGAGATTTTTCCTTGTGAAGGAATAATCCTAGACAATCTGCTACCCTTGGGCATTTTATGCCATTTTCACCTCTCACTATAGCGGCATAGCCTGTGAAACACATGCTGAAGTGAATAATTATAACCTTTTTTTTTTCTCGGAATCAACCTCAAATTTTCATTTCTTTTAATCTAACAATGTATACAATAATTAAAGTGCATTAGATTGTCTGAATAATTTGACATTCTAAGCATTTCCATTATTGGTGGCAGGCAATAGATGATGCAGGCCATGATAAAGCTAGCATGTTCAAAGCCAAAGGATTGGAAGCTGTTGATCGAGCTATTGGACAATTGGCTAGGCTCCTTTGGGAAGCAGAATCAAGGGGACATTTCAATATTACCTTTGTGTCACTGGAGACCACTCTACTCCAGTTGAATATGGTGACCACAGCTTTGAACCTGTCCCATTTGCATCATGTCGTTTAAAAGACTTTGTAGGTGCTGTGGGAGGTGAATCGGTTCTTTCTCAAACTCCTCTCGACCCATTTCCACTTCCAACAATCCAAGCTGGTGAAGATTTTGTAGAAGATATGCTGATGCAAGAAGAGAAACGAAATAAACATATAGAGGCTTTTAAAGGTGACACCGTTTTTGAGTTAAATGAGATAGCAGCAGCAAGGGGCTGTCTTGGGCGATTTGGTGGAACGGAAATGATGGGAATTATAAAGGCATTTCTTAAGCTCGAAACATAAGAAGCTTTGGTGCCCATTTTGTTGTTAGTTACTGCTTCAGATCAAGAATAATTATATTTGGTTAAGGTATTTGTAACTTACAAACGCCTTTTTTAAGTTGTCTAATTTTGGAGATTCTTGTAATAAAAATGGTTCCTTATTAATTAACCTAGGATGCGATAAATGATACTTCTGTTTATGTTTTTCTCCCATGTATGCTTGGCTGCTGACTATTTCTATCTGAGCATGAGAGATGAGTTCTCTGATTCTCATATACAAGGTTTTAAAATGTGTAATGCATAGGAATACATTTTGGTTGAACATCAAGCATTACAAGTATATACACGCCTATGCAAGCATATGCATAATTATGTGTTTTTCAATTTTTAACATTATTTTAATTCTAAACTAATAAATAAATAAAATAATATACTCTTTGAACTTTATACATACTCCTGAAATTAACACACACACACACACACATATATTGCTCAAAATTATAAATATTTTAATTACTGGAATTTTATATATATTCTTCAAATTTTCAACAAAAACATATTACTTAAAATCGTAAATACTATAATTACTTGGTAATCAATTCATACAATTAAATTAGATATGAACACCAACTTAAAAAACCTTAAATCTTGTCTAGTTCTTTATCAAAATTCAATTCAATCTCATTTTCTTCATCCAAGTAATCTTTCGTATCATTTGATATTAAATCATCTTCATTGGGTTCTCTTATTTTAATTCGAAAATTTCTATTACCTTATGTAAATTGTAAGATATCATTGTCAACCTCCTCATCATCTTAACCACCAACAATTCAAGATCGTGCATTACTAGCATCACTTACTTGTAAAACTAGAGGAATGCCGAAGGAGGAGGAGTCTTAGTAACTCTTCGAAAAATTTATTTTGATTTTTTATTTTTCTAAATATCAAAAACCCCACATATTGTTATATCTAATTCATGAGCTTGGATAATTTGGGCCAATTTGATATTTATTGGGCTTTGCTTGTATTAAGTTATAAATAAAAGTGGATTGGACTTTGCTAAGATATTTTTGACACAATTGTTAACACAAATACTTGCGCATTTGCGAGTTTAAACGTGTATATACGGTCAACAAAATTAGTTGATCGCATTATCATGTGCATACCCATATGCGAGGCATTTCAAAAAAACTCTAGCATATGTGGGCATATGTAAAGCATATTCGCTCGTTTTAGAACATTGCACATATATGAGCAGGTAAAGATGTAATCTTGAGCTTCAGTTATTTGTCGTTTTAACATCTGTATATGAATAGTAGAAATTTCAAATTTGTCACACCACTGGCCTCACCTATTTTGTTTCTATCAGTGAGGACTAATTACAACTGCAAAGAAAGCTTTGAAACCAATTCATTTTGGTTGGGAATAACTTGCTACTGGAGCTATAAGTTGCAAAGCAATATGCTATTTTCCCCCATAAAAAATTGTCATCAACGTCGAAAGATTCTTGTCAAGCGTTAATTTTAGCTATTAAACTTTAATTTGTGTTAGACTCATCGTCGAATTTTACAATATGTTTCAAACCATGCTAGAGTTGCGTCAATTATTTATCAAAAAAATCTTACTTGGACTAACCGTCAAATTTTACGATATGTTTCAAACCACCACGTTAGAGTGGTGTCTATTATTTAACAAAAAAAAAAAAAAATCTTACTTGGACTAATGGTTGACTACGTGTCCATTAAACCACTGTTTGACAATATTCTTTAATTTTCATACTCGTTTTCAATCACACATTTACACAATAAAAAATTTTGTACATAAATCCAAAAGATTCTCCCTATTTTTTAATCACACATTTTCAAATAAGCCACTATTTAAAACTCCATTTTTCTTAAAGCAATGGCCATCAAACAAGGGCCAAATTGGATTACTAATGTCGCCTATAAAGTTCTTGGTCATGGTTAAAGATGTCCCTGAAAGTTTTTATGTTGTATTTTGCATTTTGACTTGAATAAGATTTGTTCTTAACTGTTGTAACTGATTATGCCAAATATAGAACACGTCTTGATAATTAGGGTTGTTCTCATGAGTTGTTGAGACCCCATAAAGTCGAACTTATCCACATATTCAATTGACTTCATTTCACTACAGATCACTTATCACGTCACTAGATAATGATCTTTGCTAGTAACAAATAGCAATATTCTTATATTTATAATCCATGGCACTATATGTGCTCGATACTTCATTTGTTCTCGTCTTCTGTTTTTTCCCCTTTTTCATGCCAAATGGATTAAGAAAAGAAAGAAAAAGACCGGATTGGACTTGTGTATTCTAACTATCATCTATTTATCCTACTCCCATGATCAAGAGTAATGGTGTAAAATGGACTGAACTCGAATGAGTTTACCACCATGGCAATCGCTCTGTTGTTTTAGAGGGCAACGCGTTTTATATTTCCTAGTGGAATACTATCGAGTTATTCCATGGCCCTCGTTGGTTGTGAGTTTAGCCAAGACATCCGCACGACTGTTTTACGATGTGGTGATTAGTTTTACGCCGAAGGTTCCAAAGTTTTTGAGTCCTCTTCGAAGTACTTGAAGACATGAGGTCGTCATGTCTTCTTTTGTTAGGAAGGACTTGTTGACTTGTTTGACAACGAGTTGGGAGTCACTATGCACAACTGTTTTGGATATCTTTATTCCTTGTCCATTTCTTAGCTTTGGAGCCTATGAATTGGACCGAAGGCGATAGCTAGGTCGTTCCAACTTTTGACTGACCTCTGGTGCAACTTCCTAAACCATCTTTGAGCTTTTGTCATCAAGGGTGAGGGAAAATTAGGCACATTATAACATTGTTGGCTTCTTGGAGCTCTATCCATGATATGTATTTGTCGAGATAACTGATGGGATCACTTTCTCCTCGTATCCAGTGAGCTGTGACATTTTCAACAAGGGCTCTGCCAGGATGTCCTCAGTCAAAGAAGGGCAACGTTGGTGAACTACTCTTCAATTACCACTTTTGCTTGGCCTCTAGGTTGGCTATGTGTTTCTTCAACAAATTTAGTCGAGTCTTTCCTTTGACCCTTTAGTGTGCTTGTTCTGGATTAGATAGATCGATTGTCTCTTCGAATGGGTGAACTATGTGATCCTAGTTGATCAAAAATGCTTCAACCCTTCTGGTGTTTCGACCATCCTACTTGAGTCATATGTCCTACTTTTAAAGAACTTTTCTTTTGCAAATTGCAAGTTCCTTTGAATAGGAGGACGTGCATTTCTGCCTCAGACTGAAGATTAGATCTGTATTTCTACCACGCGAGTGGTAGTGTTTGATTTTGTTCCATTTGCTGGACATTTGTAAAGTACTCAATGACAGTTAGTTGGGGATTATTTGACCTTTGCGGAATCACTTCCGGCTTGGAAATTACTGAGGATGCTAATGTCGTTGAAGTTTGTGTGAGAGTAACTTCTCGATTCCATATTGCGACTCAATTCGATGGGAAAATTTCGAGGGGTCAGCTGATTTTGGATGTTTTAGAGACTGAAAATGTAGGCCGTTCTAATGAAGCCCTCATTCTAACCGCACATTGTTGACGACTAAAATTGATACGATAATTATATATTAACTTAAAAGATTTAGTAGAATAATAGTACGTAATTGTTGAAATATTGTAAAGAAAAATGTAATTTTCATTAAGTAAGACACTGTAGTAGTATAAAGAATGTTTAGCTTAGCCTTTCTAGTAGGGCATTTGGTTCATTATATAGACTTAAGACAGGCTCTTGTCGCCCTCTACATTGTCAAGGTACAATGCTTGTCCTTGAGTTACGTGTCACTTCCCTACTTGAATGAGTTCCGATTGTTGAGGAGTACAATTACATCAGGTCAACCATCATGACACCTAAGACATAGCTTGGATCTATGTCATCATTTTCTGTCGACAATCATTGCTTTCTTCTTATTAGTGAACTTGATGTTGCGACATTAGGTGACGACACCTTCCTGTCTCTAATTGGTTGTAATGTGCGGTTGATGTTATTGAGAGGCATTCCTTCATCTTACTTATGATGTTTTGGATGAAGGAGATTTTGACTGTTGTGACTAGGCAAGCTTTGTGGTTCGATCTCACCTCAAATGGTAAGTTTCTAGTAATTAAGCTTCATTAATTACCTTGGAGTGGGTCCATACTTTGTTTTTGGTGACACATTTAGATCAAACACCATCAAATACAATCCGAGAACTATTGTTGGGTTTTGATACCCAATAAATCCCGGACAATGATGTTAAATCATTTTTCTGTTGGATTATACTTCATAGACCTCGGTTGATGAGTGAAGTGAAATGTCGACACCACAATCGAACAAACCATTCTTACAACCTATTTGGGCCATTGGAAGCAGTCTAATTAATTAAAGTTGCTCATGACTCGACCCATTACCTTGGAAGGATTTTCGGTTGAAAGCCCATTTATTGTTATCTATTGGGCCTCTATTCCTTGACCTAAAGCTCACTATCTTGGCTCATTTAAGTGGCCCGTTTTCTCGTATTTGCCTCAGTGTGAATGTTGGTGGGCAACCGTGTGTAGAGAGAAAAGAGGGTTCGTTTGCTTTGTGCTCCCCTTGGCTTTGTGACATCTTCTTCTCCCTTTCTCTTAGCCTTTGTGGATGGTTTTGGACTACCTATATCATTCACACTCAGCCCTTTGTGGGCACCTTGGAAGCAACCGATTTTGGGAAGATTGATTGGGAAGATTTGGTTGTTTGTTTGTGGTGTCGATTTGAATTGACTGGGCCCGAAAATTGGATGTTTGGAGTCCCAAAATTCAACAACTACCACATATGGAAATGTTTGGCTAATGTTAATTGACAGTCAAATCACTTTTTATTCGTAGATTTCATAAAATCTACTAATATTATCCTTATATATACGAGTTCAAGTTGAACGTGCATTGCATATTATTCTGAAAACGTTTTATAAGTGTTGTAAAAGTAATATTTGATACCACTTTGTAACAAGGATTTGGCGAATCTCGAACGAACTAAAGAAAATAAAAATTATGATAGAAATTTAAGAGAAAAAATTGTACTCTCAAAACTCAACTTCGGTGATTCAAATTTTTTATGATGATAAAATATTACAAATGAGCAACTTTTTATACGACATTTGGTATATAAGAATTAATTACTAATATATGAATTTAAACACTCATTAAAATTTCTAGATACATGAATAGAAATAAACTTATCTATAATAATTCTAGATTCATGAAGATTAAGATTCGTCAAATCAAGATTCATCGAGTCGAGATTAATGTGAATTAATTGAGAATTAATAACACGAAATTCATACATGAAAAGAATTTTGTAATAGTTATTACATAATGAAAAACGAAAAATATGGTATTATTGAAATAATTGAATTGTAATAAAGTTAAAATCATTTAAAAAATAATTCTAACTTGATGTGATATTTAATATATTATAGATATAAAAATGATTTGTTTGATAGTTCCATCAATTTGTTTCACACATTGTCATTAAATTAAATCATGAATTGTATATTTTATCAAAGTAACTAAAAAGTTTCATGTATTATTTCACATATATTTTCGGAATAATTGCAACTACTATCTCAAAATTCTGCAACTTTTACTCAAACTTTTCATTTGTCACACACACAACCCCAAACCTAACATTTCCTTGTGACAGAATGACAAATGGATGAAAATCATCCATATATCATATTTTTAACAATTCCAAAAAGGGTAAAATAGTAATTTTATAATTTTGAACATAAAAATATTCAAAATAAAAGAAAAAGAAAAGAAATAAAATAAATTTATCTTCTATTCCCACCAACCTCGCTCTATTCTTAAACCAATGTTCTAAAAAGCGGCACCTAAACGTGAAACGAGTGCAAAACTTCCCGTCTAGTTCTTTTTCGTGTTTAGGTGCCTTTTTTTTTTAGCGCTTTTGCGCTTTCTTTTATGTTTTTTCTTTAATTATTATATAATTTTTAGATTGATTTAAAAATTTAAAATAATATTAAACTAAGAAAACATTTTATACATATTTTTACGCTTAGTCCGTAAGTTGGCCTCCATGCTTTATCACGTTTTACACTTTTTATAATACTGTGTTAATCTAAACTAAAACAAATCAAAACCAGAAAACAATCAGAACCAATTCAAAAGGCTAAAAAATTCCAGAAGTTTAAACATATTTGAATAAAAATAAAAAAATCTTTACCAAATTATGGGTAAAAGTGAGGAGCTATAATGATGGAAATTCCAACACAGGCCGTCGAAATTATGGGCTTGGGGGAGCATAATCCAATTGCAGCGTTGCAGCCCAAGTTCAAGGAACTGGAGTGTCCTCAGGTGAGAGTAGTCTTTTTCTTTTTTGATTTTATTTTAATTGATTATGTACAAATATGTAAAATTACTATTCTACCTTATTTGAAATGGTTAAAAATATGATCACGGACACACAATTAATTTTTTTAGTCAACTAATGGACAAAATGATGGTTTCCATCCATTTGTACTTCTATCACAAAAGAGTGAAATGTTTGGAACCGTGAGTGTATTAAGTAAAATATTAAGAGTTAAAAGTTGCAAAAAATTGAAAAGCCTGTGTGATCGTAATTGTAATTATCCCTATAATTTTAATACATTAAAAGTTAAAAGCAAATTTACAAAATATTAATATTTATAATTTACAGTTTAATTTTTAATTAGTATTTTTTACATTTTTATTATTAATTATTCAAGTTATTTAGAGCCTATTTAAACCTTTTTTTTTTTTCAAAATTCATTTTGGAATAATATTTTGATAGAGAATGTATTGTTTAAAAATAAGAAATTTCTTTGAATTTGCGTATAATATTATTTTATTGAAGAATTTTTGGTTGAGAATAAGAGAGAAAAATATATTTTAACAATAATGATGATCAAAATTTACTCAACCCCTGTTTGATAAGGATTAAAATAAAATTTTTAGTAAATTTTGATAAAAGCTAATGAAATATGTGATCGAAAAATTGTGAGTATTATAAAATATGTGATTAAAATTAAATATTAATTTTAATTTAGATTAAAATTTTAATTTTATTTTTTTATCAAACATGGGTTAAAAAACTAATTTCACAACCTCATAATGATTTTATAATAAAACATGCCCTTATTTCAAAGTGAAACGAAACCGAACCGAACCAAACCAAACCAAACCGTATGTTCTTGTTCTCATATTTATCAAACAGGAGTAAAAAGGAAGAATTTTTTTCTAATTTACGTGTAATATTATTTTAATAAAAAATAATAGAAACCAAACAGGGCTTAACCGTATGCTGAGGTTCTCATATTTAGGTCGTGTTTGGGAGGGATTAAAATCGGATTAAAATTAAAAAACTAGCCGTTATTGTTGACTTTTGTGAGATGAG
>CAIGRK010010369.1:0-12249 GCA_903798315.1 Fraxinus greggii | reverse complement strand
AGTAGTATGGAGGAGTTCTCTATGTTTTCCCCTTCAAAACACATATTTATAGTTGTTTCAATAAATTGTTGACTTAAATTCGGAAATCAGAATTTTCATCTCGGAAATACTCTAAGCGACCGTATAGAATAAGTGGATGCGACCGCATAAAACATTTTAACTTGGCCCTGGAACTCGCTAAAGTAGAGTATGTGACCACATTGAATTTGGGGTGTGTTTGAGCCACATTATTTTATAAGAATGTATTTTGGAATAGTAAATTAATGGATAATGTATGGTTGAAAAAAGAAGGAAACATTATTGATGTAATGGAAAATATTATTTTATTGAAGAATATGTGGTTGAAAATAAGCAAAAGAATGATAATATGAATTTTAATGTGGCTCAAATATGGGCTTGAGCTATGGGACCGCATAGCTTTAGATAACTTCCACATGACAACTTTTATTATATTGGTTATATCTTTCTCTCCCGATATTCGATTGAAGCGATTTAAGATGAATTGGAAAGCTGACTCAAATGGATACAAATCTTTCAGAGGTATAAGTTTTCAATTTCGAACGTTTCCTATGTCAAAAATGGGTCTCAAACTGAGACTGAAAATTCGAAGTAGAACTTTTTCGGCTGAGAGTTGATATGTGATAATACCTTGACTATATTTCGTCCATTTGGCTTCTTTCCTCATCTAATTGATGCCTAACAATCTCAAATTTTCATATCTTCGTTTTGCCTTCCGAGTCATCTTTTGGGTATTTTTAATTTGGTCCTTGAACTTTTGTTTTCTTTCACTTTGGCCCTTTTTCACTTATTTCTTCCAAATTTCGCCATATCCGTCAAATTGCCATCTAAATCAAAATATAAAGATAATGAGCGCATTTTGGCATCAAATAATCACACGAGAACAACAAATAATAGGGGAAAAACATGATATTTTACACTTTTATGAGAAACGAAAGTATTGAGTGAGTTAAATTTGTGATTGTTATTGTATTGGTGAACAATGTTATAAGACAAGAATTTACTGAGAATGTGAAAATTATATTTTCCAATTATTTTACCTATTGTATGTACATGGAGTCGTTAATGCCATTTGAGATTTAGCTAAGGTAGAAAATCTTCAATATGTAGCTAAAGATGACCAAAATGATTTGGCTAATTTTAACCGTATTGCTCCTTTGAGAAAAACAAGTAGCGTTAAAGTGTTTATGTACTCTAATAAATTCGGAGAGGTGCGATTGTACATCCTGTCAAATTTGGTGGCAACAATATTGCCTTTTGGAAAATCTGCAAGAACGACAATTAAATATTGTTGATAGTTCATCTTTGAGAGAAACGATAGGCTAATGTAATGGAAGAAAGTGAATTATTCAGAAAAGATGAATATGTTGCGAATAAGAACCAGTAGTTGCACTACTAGTGTTCTTGAAAGAAAAAAATAGTTCAGTATATAATAAAGTATTCGTCAGTAAATTTCTCCGAAGATGAGATTTGTTATATAGTTTCACTGACAGCTCCATCACAGCATGGTTGATAAGGCAAGATGTGACCTCAGGTGTAATAGATACTTATTACTGACAGAGCAGGAATTAATGTTTTACAATCACAAAATCGTAGGTAGTGAAATATTTACCACAGAGTTGATGAAAATCAAACAAGGCTACGAGCGAATATAATTCACGTCATACTGATGCAAATCCTTACGAGGTCACTCAGTAAAAAGGTCGTTCACAGGTTTCAAGTTGAAATGATAATCAAGGTAGAGGTAGCTAAGATTGTCTCGTGGATCAACAGATTCAGTATATTGTTAGCATTCTTGCAAAGTTGTCCTTGTTAGGTCATATTGGAATTGTGTTTGTGATTGGCTTTATCTGTATCCAAAATCTAATTATTTGATTTGTAATAGAAGTCATAAGAGTCTCCAAAATATATGTTATTTGAGTTGTAATTAGAGTCAAAAGAGTTGGGTTGGTAGAGTCCAAAGAGAAGTTGAAGACAATTCAAGAAGATCAAGAAATTGACCTACATGCGCTAGCTAACCACTGGCTTTCCCGCTCGAGCGACGTAACCCAAATTGAAGCAGAACCCTGATGCTAGTCGATGCTAGCCTGATGCTCGAGCATCGTATATATCCGGGTAAATCTATTTCGATTAAACAGCTTATTTTCCTATCCTATTCCACCCCCAAACACCTCATATTATAAATACTTAAGCCTAGATTGTCCCAAAGGTTTGTTGGATCATTATTTTCAATGTAGAGAACATTATTTGAATATCCAAAACACATTCCAAAGTTCTCTTGATTCAACCCATTACTTATTAATGATTCATCCCAAACATAATTTGATAGATTGAGTTATAATTCTCTATATTCTACCACAAATCAAAACATAGAAAGATCTATTTATAAAATAGCAAAACATAAAACTCGATCTTCTCCAATTCAAAGTTTTGAAGTTTGAGAAGGGACACTTGGAGTTCCAGCGCTCCGGAGTGAAAAGCGCTCATTCTTGATGATCCGCGAAGAGAAAAATGGCCCAAAGTTATGGGAAGTGCGGGCATGCACAACCAAAGAAATTCCTTGGTCATTTACAAGTTAGATGACCAAAGTCAGGTAAGGTTTAGAAGTGTCTAGATTAATTTCAAGTTAACTTTTCTAGTGGAACGTTTACTAGCAAGTTCGCCCGAAGGTTTTTTAGTCAGTTAAGGATTTTCCTCTTTGATCAATTTTTGGTGTTCATTATTTACTTTATTGTTTTGATTTGATTGATTAAAATTAATTGACATAGATTTAATTGAATTAATTATCTAGAAACCAATTAATAAGTGACTTAGTGCTTTCAATTGTTTAGTTCCGCATTTGGGTTTAAACTATTCGATAAATTTAAACTTTCAATTGGTATTAGAGCTTAATTGCAATCATTGACCAAAAAATTATCTAGATGAGTCAATCGCATTCTAACATAGGATCTGATGATCATATGGATATTCATGAAGCTTATGACCATCCGTACAAGGAGAGTCTCAAGTTACATATGGTTAATAGATCAGTTTTTAAGAAATTGAATAAGTTCGAATTAGAAAAAGAGAGCATTATAATTAAACTTGAGGAGTCTACCAAATGATTGAATGAACTAAGGGTTGAGAAAGAATCCTTCGAAGTTAAGATTAAAACTTTTATAGATGATCTTGAAACATGATAAGTGTGAACAAATAGATGGGACCAGAAGAGATTTAGGCAATAATGGAACAAATTCTCATACTGCCTCTTCTTCTAAAAATAAGTTGGTACATGTCTTGATTAGGCCTAAGGTACTAAACTTGAGACCTAAAGTTCCTCCTAGGTTCATCCCCACTTGTCACCACTGTGGAGAGTTATGACACATAAGATCTAGGTGTCGTAAACTATTGAGTAGGAATAATAAGGCAAAACATA
Source organism: Fraxinus greggii (assembly GCA_903798315.1). Lineage (NCBI taxonomy): Eukaryota > Viridiplantae > Streptophyta > Magnoliopsida > Lamiales > Oleaceae > Fraxinus > Fraxinus greggii. Next base: position 8,816 of record CAIGRK010010369.1, on the reverse strand, counting down.
GGATTCCTCAACATAAGGTTCAAAATTTTGAAATCTAGAGTAGTTCCTAAATTCATTCATACTTGTCACAATTGTGGTGAATTAGGTCACATTAGACCTAGATGCCGTAAATCCTTTATTATGAACTATACACAAGATCTAACTACTCATGTTATGCTATATTAACATAATTGTTTGTCATTTTAGAATTGAAAATTTGTAAAAATAAATAAATAATATCAGAGACGTGCTCTGCTGTGCTAACAGATTGAAAAAGAATTACATTACATAACCAAAATTTCAGATTGTGCAATTTTTACGTCATAATGGTTCTTAGAGTCTCAAGTTTGTATAGAGAAGCTCGTGGCAATGAAAATACAGTATAAATGTAAATGGAAAAAAAAAAAAGTGATCTTTATGTGGCTTCCATGAACGGATAAATAATCATATATCAAAAGTTGGAACCTCAGAATCAAAACCATGCATTGCCTGGTAACTTAAACGTGCAAAAATATTCCGATATGGATCGTTTTCTCTTTTATCCTTCAAATAAGCTATGCATCTTTCAACCTCATTTTTCACTTCTGAATACAATTCATCAGCTTTTTCTCGGCTTTTCAATTCCTGCTTCCTTTCTGCAACTCAATTTAAAAGCTACATTAAATCCAAATGAATGTACTCGATCAGAACCTCAAAAAATTAAGAAAAATGAAGAATACCACCTTCTGTCTCTATTGCCTTCCCAAAGTAGAAATAAAAGCGGCCGGGAAGTTTGGGTAGAATTATTGGAAGGTGTACATCTTGGTTTGAGACCTCTCCTTCAGCATCGGTCCTGTGTTTATACATTCACGACCATATTTCAAAGTAATTTATATCAAAAGTCTGCGCATAATTAGACTTGAGGTAATTCTGCCAGCTAGCTCTTCCTACTGTCTTTTGGAAAGTGGTAAAACATACTATTGTGACATCTTGCCAGAGTATAGGAAAAGAAATCTGCACAATTATTCAATTACCTCAAGTTCACTGTCTCATCCGTTAACTTCTCTATACCGGCCTTGAAATACGGTATCTTGCTCAGGTCATCATAGTCCAAGAGTAACTGATGAAAAAAGAAACAAAAATCCACTTCTTTATTAGAGAAGGACCAATACCAAAAGAATTTCACAAGAGTCCATATAAGCACATCTAGCATCAGTTGACGTGTAAATATGTAAGGAGTGAAACAAGAAACAAAACAGATTCATCCAAATTCTTCAACTCAGTCCAGCAATATAAGCTCAGTTCCAAAATTAAAATTTATAATGTAACAATATTGCAGAAATTTATTAACTTGCCAAACGTACTGTGATCCATTTGCATTAATCTTTCACAGTGCCATTATTTGTACTCCACTGTCATACTATCAAATTAATCTCATGGAGTTCACTTTTCACCAATTTCAGGGATCACGACCGTATAATACACGTACATTCTCCTTACTTCAGAGAAAATTTCTGATTATGTTGACAGGATTTACATTTTCATAAAGCTGAGACTTCTATCTGATTTAGTTACCATCTTAAGAATTCCTACTTAGAAGAGCAGCAGTGATTATACTGTAACATATAAGCTTCAGAGGAAGTCAAACTTCTCAGCTTACTTGACCAACATCATCTTCCCCGACAACACCAAAAGGTATAATTTTTGCTCCAAATCTCGCTGCCATCCTGACAAACTCTGATTGTTCTGGCCAGAACAACTTGTACTCCTCACCCTGAATGGTGCAAATAACGAATTATTGAGATCAGAAAAAATTAACACAACAAAGAAGAGATGAACAATGACAGCTGTGTATTTGAAGAAATGTACTTCAACATAGTAAAGCTAGAAAATTCATGAAAAATATTCCCAAATTTGATATATAATAAATATATATTATATATATACACACATGAAAAGAATTCATCTGAAAAAATTATGGCCCATTACTTGGTCAAAAAATGTTCCTGGTAAAATTTCAAATAAGCAAGCCGTGACAAGATGATTTATGCTTCCACAGGCAAGCAGCAGATAGCACACACTTGCATACAACATATGGTTATTGTAATTTTATCATCGAGATACTGTAGAAGAGGTTATAATACTACACTTTACCTTCCGATGAAGAGCCTCCCGCATTCCTCCTGGATACAGCAGGACATGGGACTTCGATGAAAAAAGTTTATAGAAATTAGTTGCTGATACAGGAACCGCCCCCATCTTTCTGTATGTATCATACGATGACAACTCGGGTAATAATCCATCCTTTAACTTGGTGAACATCATTGGATGTGCTATGCCTCTCACGAGAATATTTCTTTCAATCCAAAACCGGGATACCAGAGGGACTAGTTCAAATCCAAGCATCATGTGATAACCAACGAGCAATACTGGTCCTTCAGAAGGAATGCCTGCAAGTCCTCGCACAACTTTTCCACTTTCCAAGGTTGAGAGCATTACAGGATTCATGGCAACCTCAGTCCATCTGAAAACAATGGAGTAGGATTAATTAAAGATAGAATTCATAAAAAAAAAATTTTTAAAAAAAGGCGAGAATGGTCTTTGACCGATTTACTGATAATGGAGCATACAGAAGAAACAAATATATATACTCATGTTAGTAACTACAATCACCTGATTGTCCTCCATGAATACAAATTGACAGTTCAGAGAAAAATAAACTAGTATACCTCTACCAGCTTTGTTTACATTAAATGATAAACTGCATAGTTCCTCGTGAACCTAAATGAACAAAAAGATAAATAAAAACAAACTGATATCCTATCTGAACACCCTTTCCTGAAGGTGGTGCGCTGCGTGTGTGCATTAATGGAACCTTTATATGGTGTGACTAGTTCGGTCATTTAACAAAGAAAGATGGACTGTCCTTCATGAACTGATAAACTCATAGGTTCAAAACAAAGATCCGGCTATTAAGGAAGGTTAAATCGCTTTAAATCATGGTTGCAGGATTCTTCGAAAAACTGGGCTGACTTGGATACCTGGGACCTTGGCTTAGCAATGAATGAAGGGAAGCTCAAAGAGCTTATGCTGCTGCTTTCGGTGTTAACGATAATAAGAATATCGCAGGCAAGAAAGAAACCAGCTTATGTACTAGCTAATTGTCAGAAACATCATTTACCTATGAGGTTCATAGATTTTTCTAAACTGAGAAGGGCTTGGTGGTAAATAATCAAAGACATAGTCACGGTGTCTTCTCCGGCGATAAAAACTGGCACCCATTAGGATTGTAACCAAATCAAATCCATCTTCCTGCAAATGAACAGACTTTCCTTTCAGATATGCAAATAAAAAATGCACTAGAAGGTGATAAAACAAAGTATATTAACTATTAATTTGTGTCTAACAGCCTGTGTTCTCCCTATAAAATCAAGCCTGCAGAAACAGTAATTATCAGAAAATGGAAAAGAATCCTAGTCAATCCGTGGCATGGTAAAGAAGCCAGGTTGTACTTTATTTCTTTTGCTTCAATCATATAACGCCTTTGTGCTCTGCCTCTTGGATAACTATTCTATGCATACTAGAAGCATAAAAAAAATTGGATATTTAATATAATAGTTGAATATGTCACGATTATTGCAACTGTCAGAAAGTGTTCTTCACTGAATTGGATTTTAGTGCCTAAACCTTTTCCAAACAGTACGTGTCGTGCGTGGGGTGAGAGAGAGGTGCATCAGCATACCAAGAAGAGGGCATGACCACTGTCATTAAATGTGCGGATCTCGCAATTCGGCAACATCTGACGGAGTCTTTCACCTTCATCTCTACTTGGAAGTAACTGATCCTGTCCACTGCAACAGTATAAATCCAGCCCCATGATATAGAAAGGTACTTAACGAAAATAGAAAATAACATGAAACAAATGTTTTAAGTTTTAATACTAAGAAGAAAACAAAAGGAACAAGGAGTTGAGTTTTGCATTCAGCAGTCTCAAGATGAATTGGGCTTGATATAAAATATACTCAACCCAAGAAAAACAGATAAAAACTTCATTGTAGAGAGAAAAAGCTCAACTCAGTAACTAAAGAGAAGTCAGCAAAAGACTGAATGTTTGTAAGAAAAATCAATTCAAAATATACAGTCAAATCAGAAGGGCTGAACAGTTGGAGAACCTCGTAAGTATCAGTGTTTTAGCTTTGACAGCATGAAGACGTGAATTGGCAGATGCTGCAGCTGATTTTAGCATGTTCAGCTTCCAGTGAATCGTCTCTACGTTCAAAAGCTCAGCCAGGACCTGTGCCGCTAATCATCATTTTCTTGAATACAGTAGATGAGAATATCTAGAATTCTATAACAAGTACAAAATTGCACCAGCTGAAATCTTAAAGAAACAAAGTCAACTTGATCTGAAAATCTACAGATCTTGCAATTACAAGGAATGTAACAACACTTCAGCAATGGAGAAATCAACACCATGATTATTTTATATTTAAGGCATGGGATAAAAGGTGCATCACAGTCACGATGAGAAAAAGAAACTAGATGCTATGCAGAAGGCAGCAATGTATATGTCAAAAAAGTATTATTGAAGTCAGCATCCCTGTCTAGACATGTTAGAGTGCATTCATGATGACGAAAAGGCACTCTACATGATATATACAGTAAGGCATCAAACCATATGTCAAAAACGGTATCATTAATGTAACCAGCCAACATCTATGCATAGACCTGATAGAGGGAGACATTACTTCATAACTTATTCTCTCAAATTTGAATCTTACAGAAAGATAAGACGAAAATGCTACAGCACCCTTGGATAGCTCTCCAACTGTCTGCTCCAAAGGAAGTCTTTTCTCCATGGTTGCTATCAGTAACGTTGATGGGATACCTAATTATTGAAAGTTGCCTTTTCAATAATAAAATTTCAAGTAAACAAAAGTGTTCCGTGCTCTTCATCATCATAATTATTTTAAAATTCGTTATTTTGAAGTGAAGATTTGATTTATATTTTGCATGAAAAGACAAAAATTTATCGATTCATCTTCAATGTCAATATCGTCAACTAATCTAAGATTCTAGAACTATTCATAGAAACAAGATCCTAACTATGCTACAAATTTGTAGTTTAAAGAAAAACCGGCACATTCATTTTCTGATCTAAATGAAGGGAAGATACTTTTAATAAAAGAAACTTATGTGCGCCAAAAACACAGCTTTTGTAGGACTTCATTAATATCCTCGTTCTTTTTGTTACCAAATTAACCTCCAAGAACAACCCAATTTTAAGTTCCCATATGAGTTCTCCTAGGGACATAACCCTTATTTCAAACTCCCTGTTACATAGCTCATTGTCTATTCTAAAATGCATTTAGATACTTACATATAAGAATGGAAAAGGAGAGATTAAATTTGTAGTCAATAACCAGTAGACATTATACAAATGAATTTTATATCAACCCATGGTTAGACTATAGACAGCTTCATGGATGCATGGCCACTTCAAGCTAAATTTTGGAAAGAGAAATTAAGGCAAGAAAACCTGTCATTAAACTCAGCATGTAAGGCAAGCCAGCACGGAGCTGCTCGGGCAGCATTACAGACAAAGGTATTAAAGTTTGAAGCTGTGATTTGCCGAAAGATGTAGCTGCACGAAGACATTGAATAGATGAAAATCAAACTCTCTTATGCACATACTACAGTAGTTTAGTACCTAATAAACACCAACCTGGATTAGCTAAAACAACTACAAGGTCAATGTCCGGAGTACGGGCAGCCACAGCTAGTGCAAGACATCCCCCCAGAGATTCTCCAATGAGATATATTGGTCTATTTCGTGAACGGCAATACTCCGACCTAACTGTGCTTTCAACAAGTTTCACCAGGTCTGCATATTAAAGGGATATTTAGAAAAACTAGATTATCTTCTTATGTACTGCCTTAAAAAAGAATAGAAATATATAGTTTCAATATATAATACTAAACACCACTGGAATATGCCAGCAAGGCAGGTTCCTTTTTAGAGAAAAAGAGAGACCTTTAAATGATGTTCGATCCATAACGGGAATATGCAAGCACCATATATCAAATATCCTTGTAACGAAAATAAAAAGGATTAGATGTCGCACGATAACATATTATGAAAGAAAAAGTGACATTAATTACAGTTGTCAATAACTGACAATGGATATGATGGGAACTTAAAATTCATCGAAACTTACTTTCCCAGTCTTTCATGATGCAAGGTAAGTCCAAGTCCAACACCGTCGATCCCTGTAAACTTCAAATAAAATTTACTATTGCAAAATAGAAAATCAAAAATTGATTTGTAAGGTGATATTAATGAGCTCAATACAATCATTACAGAATATATTACCATCAAACCATAAGCATTTACGATTAGTTTATTCCATTAAGAAATTACTGCTTATAGTGTTCAGTTCCAAATGAAAACATGAAAGAAATGTGTGAAAACCCATAATTCATGGTGACATTTACAATTTATACATTCATTTCCTTTCGTTTTTGTGGCATTCTACCGAATTTGAAAATCTTCAAATTTGGTTTGGTTTTGACTTGAGAGAAAGTGTGTAAATCCTTTTTTATCTTTCGAACTGTAGGAAAAAGGGGCTTTGATAAGCTCAAACGTGTATTAACTATTACATACATGACTTATCAAAAAATCTATTCAACCATCACATATGAAGAGATTAAGCATCTCATCCTAATTTAAATCTCCAAAATTTTCAAACTATCATACTAGAATCCCCTGAATCTTTAGCTAAATTTAATGTTAGTACTGAAGTTAAACATTTATTTAGCCCCAGTTTGTTGTGGCTTAAAAATGTTATAAAAATCCAAGTCAATGTTAAGAGTTAATTTTAAGCGCATATTTCATGGAATCTGCACTTTTATCAACTTTTCAATCACACTTTTTATCAAAAATCTACTAAAAATTTGATTTTTAGCTCCACTAAACTAAACGAGGACTTAGGTAATCAATAAGTGTGAAGGATGATATGTGTCATTTCACATTTTTCATTTGTCAAATTAACAGAGAGTTTAAAGTCGAGTGACTAACTTAAAACGGAATGACTAGCTTTATCTTGCACAAAAAAGAAGAAAACAGAAGGATGATAAATCCCCTGGTAAACTAAAGGGCAAAAAATAAGGAGAGATTTTGACCAGGCAGAAAAAGCAAGAGAGGAGCGTCTTTCAATCGAGCTCCGCACTCTAAAGGCGAAAACCACCGAGGCGGTCCACCGTCCGATCTGGCAATGAATTCTCTCGAAAGTTCTAAGTAATCTCTTAAACTCAAACCTCCACTCTGCGACTCGTCTTCTCTTATATTTGCCGTCGCGTTCTTGTTCTCGAAGGTTCCGTTATCCCAAACGGCCGGAGCTCTTTGCCGTTGCTCTTGCTCGGTCAACATAACTGACTCTGCTGCTCTATTCGTTACCGATGCAACTACCGAGAGTTTCGGCCTTTCGTCGGCCGGAAATATGCTACTTCGGAAAATCGGAGAGAAACCGGCGGCACAGACGCCGGTTCCGGTGGCTGCCATGAGATTTTATTCTTTTTATATTCTGACTTTCTTCCTCAAGTAGTGACGGTTTGAATATACTGGCAAGGTTGAAAAGTTGTTCAATTTTTGTAGTGTAATGATAGGGCCAATTATGACTAAATTATAATGGCCAATCATACCACTTTAGGACTAAGAAAGTGTGGAAAATTTCAGCGGAGGTCCCTAAATTATACATTTTTATGTAAATATAGATAGATAATTTGACCCTTAATTCCGGGTACTTACTTCAACCTTTTATATTCGTGGCAAAAAGAGTCCTACTGGATGGATTTCATCCAATTTAGCCCTTGTTTGGCTTCCATTATTTTCAAAATATATTTATCTCTTTTATTTTTTAATTATACATTCTTCAATAAAATAATATTATACGTAAATCAAAAACTTTTTATTATTTTTAACTATGTATTCTCCATCAAAATACTATTATAAAATGCATTATTCCCAAAAATGAGGCTCAAACATGCTCTTAATTTGACGTTAAGTTATATGTTAGTCTCACAATTGCAAAAGGTGAATAAGAAAACATGTATTTGAGTGAAATATAGAAGATAAAGGTTCGCGTAAGTGTCAAAAATTAAGTATTTGCTTAGCATCCGGTATTTATGTAGTCATTTGCAACTTAAATGCCACGTTCTGCTCGACAAAAAACGTTCTTAACTTAGAAGTTGGAATCTATAAATTGTGTGGATCAAAATCCTTAAATTACCTTAACCTTCACGTTTGGTTTAGAATTGAATGGGACTGTCATAATGGGAAATTTTCAATATTGAGCAAATAAAAAGTAAATTGAAGTTAGAAGACATTTTGATATATTATCGCTATATTTTTCAGTTTCTATGCGTGGCTGGCTCTATCTTAGCAAATCCCCGGAATTTTGTGGAATCTTGGAACTACTGATGGAGAGAGTGCCAAGTTTTACTCCAAACACCACCAACTAAAATCCTATTATGGATGAATTTAATTATGTGAAGTAATTTGGCAAAGATATTTTGTGTATTGTTATTTAAGTAATGCTGCTATGTACAAATCGAGTAAGATGTAACATGGGCCTATCTCCACTTTGTACATATAACATTATGAGAAAATTATCTAAAAACCTACTTTTAAAGATTTATTTTCAAAAAACAGGTGGATTAATTTTTATTTCACAAATAATGTGATAACTAAGTTTTAATAATTATAATTAATAAAAATTTAGTCAGCCATTCATTTCAAGCTGGATTTGCTCTCTCTCTCTCTCTCTCTACCCCCCCCCCCCCCCCCCCTCTCTCTCTCT
>CAIGRK010010364.1:0-12509 GCA_903798315.1 Fraxinus greggii | reverse complement strand
CCATAGCCCCATATAGATGAATCTTTTAGCATCAATTGGTTTTAGGCTGTTCATGCTGCCCCGTATAGACACACTTATGTGAGTAGTAGCGCCATAATCTATCTACAAAATGTGTTTTGATATTGAAAGTAAATTAATCTCAAAATAAACCAAAGTGAGAAGTATATTTTTCTTTACACGCTAAGCGTAGCATTTAATACAATATCTCTTTATGTGTTACAAATTTTTACAAAAGAAATAGACTGATGATTAATTCTTTTCAGGCTTTTACTATTCCTTTTGAACTGAATCGATGCAGCTTCCTTGTCCTTTAAACGTCCTTATAGATATTTACAAACTGAGTACTTATAGTTCTCTCTTGTTTTAGACTTTCTTACACACTATATGAAATGAACTTATCAAGAGTCCACTTCCTCTTTTGATAGTTGGAACTGACCTCAAATTGATTGAATTGTGTAAGAATAGAAATTAAAACAAAATGCACGAGCAAATCATTAGACAACTCAAACTTTAATGCCATTGATTTTGAAGCAAGATAAAACACTTCCATGATGTACTCCCATAAATTTTCTTGATTCTTATACTTTAGTAAAATCAAGTTCGTCGGAAGCGTACTAGTTTCGGCCTTATTGCCTTTTGTAAAGTGTATTTTCAAGTTCTTTAATAAATTCATTGGCAATAGTTACATTAGCGCCCCTAAATGTTACTGGTATTCCATACTTCATGATCATAAGACTCATGCAGTTTAGAAAATCTCACTTATCAAAGTCATATTTTTAATTAGTGAAACTCTTATCCGTAAGAGTACTGGATCTATGTTGTCAAGGAAAACACAAACGTTCTCTTTTCAACCCTTAAACATTGATTCAAGCAAGGGAATTAAATTGATGTTGGTAAATATTGCAGAAGTTGATGGATTAACCGAATGGAGAACTTAAACTAAATAACATATTCACGTAGGAATCTGTATTGGACAATCAATAATTTCAAATACTGGTGAACCCCGTTACAAGAGACAAGCACAACATTGATTTTTAGTTTTTGGACAGAAATACCAACTTGTAAGTGGCACTTTTGGTATAGTAATCAAATATTGACAATAAATTTGATCAAACATCAAGTCTATCTTTGGACCGACTTATTGTTCACATAATGCAGAAATTTACAATTATCACATATTTGTTACCATAGGTGTGTAAAAAATTCAGCCAAATATTAACCTTCATTTGGACCGGTTAATATTCGCATGTATTACGTACACACAAACTTTCTAATATTCCAAATAAATTAATTTAAACAAGAAAGGTTACATTGGTAACTTGTTGTTTCAATTAATCTATTTTAGAAAATTAGTGATCCGAAATAAATTTTAGTTACAGGATTTAAAATTTGATTACCCCCCTTCATATTTTATTTTTTTAATTAAAAAAAATAAAATTTTAGCAAGTAGACGCTACAGCGCCAGGTAGTTGTTGCCCAATGACCCGGCAACAATTCTGATTTTTATCCCATCAAAATCCAATTAGCCATGTAACAAAGCCTTGGCTGTAGCAGAACCTGATTTCCCACTAAAATAAATCCAATCAATATTTATATTTTATTTTATTTTCTCTCACTCTAACCATCAACTAAAATGGAAAGCAATCATGTTATTAATGGAATCTACCATCTTGCCTATACGTTTTCGTATAGTAAACTTTAATAAAAAAAAAATAAAAAAAAAATATATATATATATATTTCAAAATTTAGGACTAAAATTCGCATCCAAAAAATAAAAAATCCAAAGTACGAATTTCATCCATAAAGTTCTTTCTTGAATCTCAATGGTTTAACATGGAGTTGACTCTGATACCACTTGTTAAAACTTTATGAGACTTTAAACTTTATAAAACTAAAAAATCTAATTACTTTATTACCACGATCCTCCATGCCAAATCGTCAAGAAAATTAATAATGCGGAACATACCTTAATTCTTTGGGAATGATTCTTCAATATCGGATTTTGATTTCGGATCTTGAATCTTGATTATTGGCTCTTGAGTTCTTGACCTTGATTTTGTCTTTTTTGCTCTATAATCTTGATTGTCTTGTTCTTTAAATTGATTGCTTCAATTCTTGTTCTTGATTTTTTATTGTAATTCTTGATTGTGGGTTTCTTGATCTTCATCTTCATTATGCTTTCTCTATTAATTCTTGTGTTGATGAGAAGACACAAGGAATGAGAAGCTGAATATGAATTGAGGATCATGACTTTATTTATAGTTTTCATATATATTTGACCCATCGTCAAATACAATCCTAATGGATCCGATCTCTATAAATATAATCTAGCCCACACTATTTTTAGATATCTTAAACCCAACAATTTAATTCTTTATTAGATCACTTGAATTGATCTCAACTTTAAGATAGTCTTATACACAATTAATTATATATGTAGGTTCACGTGACAAATTAATAAACTCAACAAGCGCTTGTTTGATTTTGATTATTTGAGAAATTGTTCTTTGAAAAAGTGTTTTTAATATGTAGTTAAGAGTAGGACATTAATGGTGAAACATGAAAAATGATCATTTTTTCAAAAGAATTGTTGTGGAAATGAGTGTGACAGTGAAGAAACTAAAATGTAAAAACAAAATTGCTTAGATGTAGGATGTTTGTTAGACAAACTCAAGAAGTATGACAGTGAAGAAACTAAAAACAAATTGATAACGAAACTGGAACGAAATAAAGTTGTAAAATCTCTCTACAAGTTGGGTGATTGGTGTCTGTCAACTCATTATATGCATAAATAAAAAGAATAAATAAGAGTTTATTTATTTAGGTACTAAGAAGATTGAATTGTCACTCAGTTACGATGTACTCTATTAGAACACTGATCTAAAAAATTCATTAGGCTGGCCGAAGATCCCTTTGCATTATACAATTCATTTATTAACTCGTATATCTATCTTTTGTTTGATGAGCGCCTGCTGCTCTATGCCTAGCCGATCGAAGCGAGTAAATGCTATTTGACATCAATGATTCTTAGAGTCTAGGTGACAGTGGAGTCCCGCCTAAACATATCAAATAAAATGAAGATGTTTTTTTAATTCATTTGACAAGTTTAGGTAAATGTTTGCTCTCGTCTAAATAAATTGGTGCTAGATAGCATTTTTCGTAGTTAAAAGTCTACTCATTTTGCTGGTGGAAAATGACATGGCCTAATCATTTTAAGAAACAAATTTTTGATAATAAAGAATGAACACGGGTGATTACGACAACAAATCTCAATGTCTGAAAACATTAACTCACCATTTCCATTGATTGTGGCCTGTAAAGCCGGTTGGGGGCGGGGGTGTAGTCGGAGGTGGGTGGTGATGGCACAGGTAGGGGTGCTGGTGTAGGTGAAGAAGATTCAAATTTCCTTTTTCTTTTTTCGATCTTTTTGTTTATCAATTATTAACTAATTTTTATTTTAGTTGTTTAAGTGAAAAAATGTTCTGATGCTTTTTTGCCCTTATTAAGATACTTTATATGGTTTATAATATGATTAATCTACTTTTTATTCATACATTTAGTGAGACTCATTATTAGCCAATTTCTATCCATTTACAATTTAAACAATTCATACGCACTTCCCAAGCATGCTTGTTTGGCAAAAATTATAACCGCAATTCTTCTTCTTCTTCTTCGACACGAACCACTTCTTCATTAAATCAACTCATCATGAACATCATGAGAAATAAAAGTTGGAATATAATCAACCCAACAGAATTAACAGAAGAAAAGATAGCAATGCTCCCGAATCCAGGAACAAAACGACGTGAACCACAGTTCACTCCTTGTAACAAAGCCACAGTATCAAAAAGAACAAGAACACGAAAACAGACTAAAATCAAATGACAAACTGTGCACTACTCGAAGAGAGTCACAATTTCAATAGAGATGTGAGTCCACTGGATTTGTCCAGCCTCAGCCCCTGCCTTGGAACTAAAATGGTTTGAACCCTCACCGATGTTTCAGTTTTAATACCGAACCATTTAAAATTAGTTCAATTTAAGTAACAATTGTTCAAAATCACGTGCAACCAAACTGAATCATTGTTGATCCAAAAATGTGATTTATTGTAAGTTCTACATTTCAATTTATAGTTCAATAAAATTACTTGCTAGCTGAGTTCTATCAGCTCTTAAAGTGATGATCAGTGATTTATAATAATAATTTCCTTACATACTTCAGAGAGATTGATCCTTAAAGCTTCAAATTAAAGTTGAAACTCGTATTATTTCATGGCGTTAATCTCGTATTTAGACCAATGTACTACTATTGCATTGTGTTTGAAAGATAAAATTTCTATGCAGCTAAAATCATGGTTTGAAATCATATTCAACTACAAAAATTGGTTCAATTCAGTTTGATTACAGAAATTTGAAATTGCTCAATCCGCCTTGAAAATTTTCCATACAATTTGGTTTGAAAAGAGACTAAAACCTGCGTGTTCGCCCCTTGGGAATATTTGCACTGATCAAAAAAGAAAGGTAAACATCCATCTCATTAACGAAGCTTTCTTTGCTAATGAAATTCTTGTAGCACGGAGGAATGGCAATTCAAGACGTCAAAACCAGTTTTACAAATACTTGAACGCCGTTGCCTAAATAATAACTCCTTTATTCAGATTGATACCCAAACAAAAGTGCATAAAAAATCAGAAATCAAATTGCACATTCTTCTATAAGTAAATCAACACTGCAAGACGAGAGGTCATAACTCTTCACGTAGACATAATCAATTATGAAAAAAAAATGAAGACAAAAATTTATCATCATATTCTGTTGCAAAGAGAATTACAACCCCCAAGAACGAGTTAATACGAACCATCTTGCAAGAGAGTTGCTGAAAAGGCACGTTCTTCGTTCTGGCCTGGCTAGAAATTTTGAGTTCCTAACCCCATCCACTTGGACATTAAAGGATCAAACACAAAATGATCACGTACAACAGCCAAATAATGACTTGGCAGGTTGCAAAAGTAAAATATGGCCAATGGTAGGTCAAGTCAAAAACTATCTCAACTATGTCTACGATCAAGACAGAATTCACAAGATAACAAGCAATAGTATGATCAGATCAAAACATGACTTGTGTTTATAACAAAATAACAGTATAAGTTGTCCTTTCGAAAGGATTCAGAAAAGTGGAATACAGCCTAATGCAAGTTAAACACATCATAAAGTGTCGATCAAAATATGCTTCACCCCACAAAAGCTTAACAAAGATAATAGTTCCGTGATGAGAGAAAATATATTCAACTAACACGAACTTGCAGAACACAGTGCATATATCAAACAGTTCCTGAACAATGCAGAACGTATTTAAAACAGGAGAAGAATATGCTACCATTTCTGATGTACAAAGTGATTATACTAAGAATAACCTTCAGTATGAAAAAAAAATACAAAGATTAGCCTCACGAACAGAGCTGAAAATTCCCTATCTGGAGATTCATACTAAGTGCATGTTTGGCAAAGCTTACAACTGCTTATAAGTTTGTCAAACCCTATTATTATCCACAAATTCAACCTGCAACTTTTACTTTCTAGCCACACATTCCTTGGGGCACACTGCTTACAAGCACTTGAAAGCTTAGTAAGCAAGCTATAAAAAGCAAGTACTGTACAATGGTGAATTGCCGTATCCCTTGTCTAAAAAATTATAGATATATAATAACTACTTCATCAAAGAGTTGATCCTAATTCTTTTGAGAATCACCAGGTAACAAATTATTCAACACGCCAAAGGGTATCACAATCAAATTTGACTAACGTGAAAATGTTCTTCTGCAGCTCAGGTGACCTTTCATAAACTTCTATTAGCCCTCTATGGCACTCAAAATATTTATTTTAGGGACAACAAGATTTCAGGTATTCTGAGCTTTTAAACAAGACAATAAAATAATATCAAACATGATTGCTCCACACACGGAGTAAGTTCACCAAAAACCATGTCCTATGTCCTCACCTGTCATCTGATGAACCATAATTATAGAGAACTCAGTCAAAAACCAATATACACATCACCAATGCAAACAGCTTTGGGGGATTTAAACTTCATTTCACGTAAAACTTGGTATACTTTCTTTAGCACCGAAAGAAATTACTCTCGAGGATAAAGCACCATCCAGTACATATCCATGCTGCGTACTACAGATGATGGAAACAACTGCACAAGACAGTAAAATCACCTCAACAACCCTCTGTCACCAATTACTGAAGAGGTGGGACCCTACTAAATCACTTGCAGGCACAACACGAGATACTGAAAAGCTGATTGCTATCATTAGCTGGTCAATTTTGGTTTTTTTCTAACGCTTTTGGCCAGCGAAGAAAGTCCAGAAGAACAAAGTCATTTATCTTATTAATTCAAATGAGCAAACTGCAAAATCCCGTCTTGAAAAAATGTCATCCCAAGGATCCAAGTTTAGAACATCCACCTAACTTCTTGTTAAACATAAAACAAATAAAGCCAACTTGTCTCATGTCTAATATTTGTAAAAGAAGGTCAATCCACAATTGCTAAATCTTCAAAGAATATAAAGAAAACTTGTCGGAAGCATAATAGACACCCTTGGCCAACTTATTCCCAGCGTCTTCGAATTATCAAGGGTAGAACCTTGAAAAAAGTGGAAAATAAAATTACTTCTAACTTCAAAGATCTCGCTCATCCTAAAAAAATCCACCTGGTAATGGAGACAAAATCCTCAAGTAAATGCAACATAGAGCGTGCAGTGTTTTCCATTATATTCACCCTCTAAAGCAAATGTTATACCACCACTTTTACAAGCAATCGTGGAGATAGCACTAGGAAACATGCATTTAAAGGTGGAAAAACTTAAGAGTTCCCTTACAGCAGAGAAGTACCAAGATGATAAAATATCCTAAACGCAGATCTTTAGATGGTCTGCTGCAATGCACCAGTACTACTAAAATTTGTACACGAGTTTCTTCTCTTCCAACCCCATAGAGGCTTTATACTTATACAATGCTTCATCCGAAACTTGAGTATGATAATTCACAACCTTCAAATAATTTTAAATACTGTAGAAGCCTCTTCTCTATTCCAATCTCTGCCATAGACAAATCAAAAGTAACGACAATGCTCCTTTCCCATCAAGAACAGCTCTTATCGCCGAGAAATGTCATCTATGACTTTGGGCAGTCGCGATTTAGACGAACACAATTCAAAGGTAAAATAACAAAGCTTCCATTTGCCTCATTTAGAACTATTTCAGCAAGATTATACGAAACAACAAAAGGGCATACCTCAATAATATGATCCGGAGCCACTTCCCATATAGCTACTACCACCCATGCTTCGTCCAGAGTAGAGCGATGAGTAGGAGCCACCACCAACCTAAAGTACCAGAATCAAGTATGCATTAGAAAGTACATGAGAACAATACAACCTCTAAAGAGAATAAATATCATGAAAAATAAACGCACATCACTTCCTCGGGACATGTAATCACTACCATAGTTTGATGAGCACATCCCACTAACATCACTACCACCATAAGAGCCTGCAGTGACGCCAGCGCACATGTCAAGTGAATGACCACCCGTGCATAACAAATGTCAGAAGGGATTAATATTTCTTCGTTTAAAATATGAGATCAAAAGCAGTTCATCCAAATCAATAAACTTGTAAATTTACAACACAGAATTTACCTCCACCATAGCTCATTCCTTGACGACTATCGTATAGCCCGTGAGAATCTTGACTGGAGAGGGACCTTTGGCTACCATCATATCCTAGATTTGACCTACCAAGCCTGCAAATCATATGAGAGAGCCCATACGAAAATGCCGAAGTTGAAAACACGGGCACAGGATCCAAGAGATTACATTTATGTTTTACAAACATATACATGATAACAGACCTATCACTGTAAGCATCAGCAGCATATTGAGAAGCGCTTCCACCAAGATCATAATCCAAACGAGCACGCAAATGGCGAACTCCTGCCTCAGCATAGCGAGGAGGAACATCGTCCTTGTACGCATAGTCAATGTCATTTTTCACATTGAAGATTTCACAAAAGTTTTAGAAGATTGAAATTGAAAACGGCATTATACAGAAATATGTTCCAAAAGATAAATTACCACTGCAGCATACGGATGTTTTGACCCAGATACAGAATCATATTCACGCCCTCGTCCCTCGCGGTAAGTTGGAGGTGGCCTTTCATACCTTTGGCTGTAAGTATCATCAACATAAGCACTTCTTGCGGCAGGGCGAGATGTACCACCTCTCGGCAAATCAGGGTAACCGGATCCACGAGGAGAATAGTCGTCCCTATATGACAAAAGTCTATCCGGTGGAACTCTAGAATTATAGTCTCTGGCAGCCATGCTCCTAGGGGGAAGCTCCTCACGGTGACCATAGTCCCTCTTCAAACCGCTCTTGTGATAAACTGAAACCGTACAGAAAAAAAAAATTGTCGACACTGCAAGTGAAGTATACAGGCACAGCTGAATGGAACTTCAAAAGATAAATACCGGGCGGCCTCCTATCATAGGACCTCGGTAACGGAGCCGGTGGTCTAGTCCTAGGAGGCATTGTCATAACTGGTCGTCTATCACGTATAGTGGCAGGCCTTTTAAAACCACGATCAACCATGGGTGGCAGACGTGCTCCATAACCTCTTGTCCTGCGGAGGGGGATACTATGCGGAACTGGACGGCTCCATGGACTCCTAACACCTCGAACCAATCCACGGCCAGGCCGAAAATCTGCCTGAGAACTATGTCTACCTTTGCCTCTTTGGAGTGGTCTGGAAAGCCTGGCCCTAACTCTAGCCTGGAATAAGTAACCATTAAGCACCCATTGCAATAGGCACAAGAACATAGAAAAATGACTTAAATATAGGTGAAAAAAAACCTTATTATCTCCTTCACCCAATTCCTCGTTATTGATTCTTTTAGCACAATTAACTGCTGCGTCATGGGTATCGAATGTGACAAATCCAAAATCTTTTCTCCTGGCAGATGGCATGTTGCGGGCTAGCTCAACTTTTTCAATTGCCCCATATTTTTTAAGAAGTTTCTGAATGTGATCCTCGTCCCAAGAAGCAAGAAGACCATCCACAAACACAGTTTTAACCTGAACTCAAGATTACGAGTACCGACAGCATAAAAAGGTATGTTGCATCAAAAAAGGAGATATGGTTTAAAGACCTACTAATTACATCCCAAACGCAATAATAATAATTAATAAGATAGTGTGTAAAATACATTTAAATTAATAAATACATGTGTGCAAGAGCAAAGTGATGATATAGTGGTCGGAGATCAGAGCAAGGTAGAAAACAGAGCATTCGAAACCTCAGCCTCTACTCTTTTTCTTCTCATACCATGACCAAGTAAAATATAAAAATCCTATAAACCATTCAAATAGAAGTAATAGATATCTCAAAAAGAAAACAATTCTAGTTGTTCAAACTTATAAAAATGTTATGAGCACCATGACAGAATTCAAGTGCACAATGATATAAATTATGACCTAAACCAACCAGGTATTGTGATCCTTTCAACTAAGCAAAAAAGCTCATCCAAGTATGTACCTGAGCCATGATTTCATCACCGGGGTCAATGAAGGAATCTGCAAAGGAAACCTTTGCAGGCCTATCAACTCCAAACATGACATCCCTCTTCTGTAGACGCTTAAAAGCATCCATGGCATTGGATCGCGAGGAGAATTCCAAGAAGGCAAAACCTCGATTCATACCTTGCTTGTTAGCGTCTTCAATCAATGTCAAACCATCAATGTTCTCCACACCATAGTGATTCAACTTCTCTTTCAACTGGAAGAACATTGAATATCAGTAAGAAGAGACTAAGCAACTCCCCGAAATCTAAAGCACATACATGCTTAAGGATTCCTAATCGACTTACTGCTTCCTTTGTCCATGTCTTGCATATGTTACCCAAAAACAAAGTATCACTGTCTTGACTTGGAGAAACACCACATTGCTTTCCATGAATCTGGAATATGGTTGTCAAAATTTACTAACCAACAGAAGTTTTAAAAAAAAAAAAAATACATTAGCTTTGAGAACAACATGATTAAAGATGTACCACTGGGTTCTTCAGCTCAGAACAAGCTCGCCTTGCTTGTTCTGCAGTTGCAAAACGCAAGAATGCAAAACCTTTATTCTTCTTCGTCTGAGGATTCATCATAAGTCTGGCTTCAGTAACCTCACCAACTTCACTGAAGACTTTCCTAAGATCATCCTCAGTAGCATCCTTGTCCAATCCACCAACAAAAATTTCAAATTCCTTCCGCTTTCGCCTTTCTTTAAAAACTTTGTGATGCTCTTCTTCTTCATTAGTATCAACCATCTCAGCATGCTCCTCCCCAGCATGCTCCTCAGCTTCCTCCGGCTCAAGTTCTTCCTGCACATCTTCTATTTCCTCTTCAATAACATCACCTTCTTCTTCTTCACCAATATCCCCCTCCTCGAGTTCTTTACCTACTTTGTCTCCCTCTTCCTGAGCATCTTGCTTAATTTCCTTCTCATCATAATCTACACCACCATACTCTTCAGGTTCGTAGTCAGGCTCATTATCCTCCAAATCTAATCTTTCACCCGTTTCATATTCATCAATAGATTCTTTCACCTCGTCATCCTCTGAGGCAAAAAGGAGATACAGATATTCATTGGACAGTCAACAGACTTAAACCACAAAATGTTCAGGACCATTTGCCACCAACTTTCTGTAGTTGGTTGTTACTAGCACCAGAAAGAGACGTATTCATCGTAATAATCATCAAAATTAAACTTCTACAAAGTAGATGTCTTTCTGATACAAACAAGAAAGCGTGCAAAGTTCTGCCAATGAAAATACTTTTACAGTGAAGGCCAATGTCCAATTAAATGACTTGCAGCTATAATCTTACTCTTCTTTCTTTAAGCCAGCAGAAAAGAGAGAAATCCAAACCCATAATTTTATAAAATAGATAGAAACTGCACCCTACATTCAGGAGCAGTATGTTACATTATGCTAATAACTTGCCTGCTATATTATGCTAAAGAGCTAAAGAGCCAAAAACATTATGCTAATAACTTGTCTGTTATAAAATATCTGATAAGTTGATGAAATTTAGAATAATCCTTCTGCCAAAAGAGCATCATTTACATGTGAATAATAGAATGAGAAATTCTAATTTCCCCCACCATCTTTAGACAATCCTCATATTTAAAACTTCTGCACGGTTTAAGACAGAAGAACAACTTCCAGAAAGGAAGGATACCAAAATACCCAACCGGAAAAATACTGCCTTTACAGTATAAAACCTAAAAATCCATCCTGATTTCCCAGCTCTCCCACTGTTTATAGCCTGTTGATGGACCTCTCTAAGCTAAAACTTAAGAGAACGAAGTCAAACTCTAAAGACCAACATCCCTAAAAGAGGCTTCTTGACTTGGGGAAAAAAGTTCAGATAACCTAAATTTACAGAGATATGGTAACAAATAAAGCAAATAATCTTTAGGGCGATCCTGATAAAAAGAAAATTTGAAATTTTCATGTACTGCCCTAATCAACAACCCTGCTTTTACATATACAGATCTAAAATAAATTATCAAGAAACCAATTTCCCATACTACCAATCATCAAAAGAATTCACTTACTCTGACCAGAAGCCTCTCCGTTATCCTTTATAGCGTTCTCCTTCTCCTTCTCCTTCTCCTTCTCCTTCGCCTCTTTCCCCATCTCAGTTACCTTATTCTCCCCGATCACAACCACTGTCTTCTGTTCCTCAACCATCTCTTCGGCTTTCACGTTCGACTCCTCAGTCTGGACCTGGGTCGTCTGCATCGCCCGAGCCCGTGCAGGCCGCTTCGTGCCTGGTCCCGGCGGCGTCTTCTTGGCTGTTTTCGGTGGCATCTTCCGATCAAAATTAACCTCTATTCCCAAACAATTTAAGATTTTGAGACCCTGAATTCAATTATTAGCTAAATTGGATGAAAAGTCACCTCCGTATGCGTGCGCGCACGCGCAAATAGCCAAAGGGTGAAACCCTAAATTTGACCAAGTAAATCACTATTTCAAAAGATTTTACTGTTCATCTTTCCACCTCCAGTTTTATCCGGTACATTATTTGTGCATCAGGTATGTTAGTTGTATATACGTTGTGTTAGTTACATATACAATATTTTATATGTTATTTGTATGTCCAATATGTTATTTGCATATAGGTATATTAGTTGCATATCCGTTATGTTAGCTGCATATTCGGTATGTTGTATATATGATGTGTTATATGTATATCCGGTATGTTAGTTGCATATACGGTATGTTACATATACAGTATGTCAGATGCATATACGATATGTGGAAAATTATTTTTTTAACGATTCTATCTTTATTATAATTCAATAATTTAAATAATACATTACTTTTAATTTTTCGATGTATATTTAATTATCTTTTCAATATGTATTTTATTTATTAATCATTTGAGCAATTT
>CAIGRK010010335.1:0-10117 GCA_903798315.1 Fraxinus greggii | reverse complement strand
TTTTTTTTTTTTTTTCATTTTGGCCACCTTTTGTCTGTCCATATTGAGTATTGACCCAAGACCAGTCTTTACTTTGACAGTTGAGTATATGGCTTAGAGGGAAGTGAAAGGGAAATCTGGAGGGGAAAGAGGAAACAGTAAAACAAAAAGTTATATAACTTTTTTAATTATTTTTTACGTAAAAGGGAAATATTATTTTTGCAAATCATCCTGAACAAGTCGAGAGTTAAACACAGGACAAGAATCACTTCATTACACACAATGACTTAATGGAAGAGCAGAAAAATAAGCTGTCATTGGTCATTTTTTTTAGCCCTTGTTTGGTGGCTAGTTTTTTGGAAATATATTATTTAAAATAGTGATTTTTTGGATAATGTGCGATTAGAAAGTGAGAAAAAATTTTGAATTTACGTGTAAAATATTTTATTGTATAAATCTATTGTTGAAAATAAGTACATAAACAATTTGAATGATCTACTTTCTTCTTCTAGATGTTAGAGACTAATTTTCTAGATATTGAGTAAATACGTTTGATCACCACATGGCATTCAATCATTGGACAATTTAAAATCAATCAATTTTTTTTTATCAAATCATTTACCGTCACGTGCAATTATTCAAGTTTTCTGTTAAATCCTCATGGCAAAATAGTTTTATCCTAATAATATATATAATAGAGGGATAAAATGAAATTATTTTCTAAAAAAAATAATAGTTTAAATATAATAATATAAAAATTGATAAACGTTATAGGTCCCATCAAATGTATTAAAATTAAAGATCAACCAACTGAAAAATTAAGATATAAGCTACAAACTATGTAATTATGATTTTGAAACTTATCTTTTTGCAGGAATTATTAAGTAAATATTATATTTTATAATTTTAGATATTTGATATGTATTATTTGAATTATTGAACTTTTTTGAATGATTGAGAATTAAAAAACGTTTTTTTCGTAAAGTTTGAAACTTGGCCCTACACCTATACACGCTACGTTTTTTAGAACACTGATGATTAACGGATTCTACTGGTGAGTGGTGAAATGAACTTGCGAAAAAGGCTAATGACATGTGTTGTTTGATTCTTTTCACATGATTGTTTCGATATATAGTCTTTGTTTGAATTTTATTTTTTCAAAAATTCATTTTTCAAAAATTTATTTTCAATCACACTTTTTTCAATAAAATAATTTTACGCGTAAATCGAAATTTTTCTTTTACTTTTAACCACATATTCTCCAAAAAAAAAAATCATTATTCATAAACATATTTTTCCTTCAAAATGGGGCTCAAACAAAGTCATAATTTCTCAATAATGCATGTGTTTGTAAAATGACTAAATTCAAACGAACATGGCATAGATGTACACGACTAACAGCGAAAAGATACAAAATTTAAGCACAATTACAGAGCAAAACTAGGGATTTTTCTGTAAATTATTGACTGATCCAAGATTTTTTATTTTTATTTTTTCATTAGGGATGTATATTTTCTCCATTATTTCGACTGCATGTTATTTATTTGTCGATACCAAACTTATAAAAGTGATACGATAATGTCAATTTGTTTAATCAATCAAGTTGGTTCTACGTAACATCTGCCAGAGGGTACAAAAAAATCAAAATAATTTTCTTATAATAACATTGAATTTACTTAACATATATTTACTTCTTTCTTCTAACATTTTTGTAGTTTGATTTTGTGTAAGAGGGAATGTTTTGTCCGTGCAAGATATGTTCTAATTATGAACTTTAGTCCCTGTTCGATTTAGTTTAAAAAGTTGATAAAATTTTAAGTCATTTAATTACGTTTCACGGGATCCACAATTTTTAGAGTAATGCTATATAGTTCCACTGGGACTACAACCACAGTCTAAGTGGCTTTAATGTGGCATTAAATGATAGGTGAAATTAAATAAGTTATTTAAATTCACATTTCATTTAACCTATGATTTAACGTCACCTAAACTGATGTTGTAACCCCAATGGGGCTAAATAGTATTATTCAAATTTTTATGAACTTTTCAAACACGTATTTCAGCATTTTTTTTCAGGATCTACTGAAAATATGATCTTACGTTCACCAATTATGAAACATTATTTTATAGTCTGCATTTTAGTGGTGTTCATCTTAAAATGTGGTTTCCCCACTTCAGAATGACTACAAGTAGGGAAATGAACAAAACTAGCGAGCGGAAGATCGGATCGATCAAATCCACACAACTTTTATGTTAACTGTCGAGGAAGAACTATATCTCGATTCCGCAAAAGAACATACACATAAATCTGTACATTCTTTAACGAAAATGATGTTCACAAGTCGACATGTCACAACGAGAAATATAAGGTGATAAGCTTTCATGGCATATTGTGGATAGTTCCCTCGAGTTTTCTACATCTATCCATATATCTTTTTGATTCAAGTGCAGAAATCCACATGGCTATGGGCCTCTTTTGAGACTTTTTGACCAACTCAACGTGCTCGAGATTCTTGCCAATATACCCATGCTTTTTTGTTCGTGTCTTTTGCCCGACAGCATTCTGAATCAAAGTCTTCACTCAACTTTCCAATAATTATGATAGCATTGTGAATCCAGTACTTCCAGTTAAACGGTAATCGGTGAACTGTGAATTTCAATTTTATAATTGAGTTTTCGGTTTGCCAAAATGCAAATTCTACGTCCGAACACCCCACATTGTGTTGAAATCATACGAGTTTCAAAACATGTCACCCCCTTTTTGGACTCCATTTTATTCAAAATGCATTTTTCTCTTTTCACTTTACATTCTTCAATAAAACAATATTACACGTAAATTCAAAAAAATTCCTTAGTTTTAACCACATAATATTCAAAAATTCACTATTTCAAAATATAATTTTCCCCAAAATTTAATTTTAATGGAGTCAAGACAAGAGTGAGTCGATTAGGATCGAAACATCTCGACATGTAAACATGGCGTGAGTTGCAGTGGCGAATCCAACACCCGGCGAAAGAGCACAGCCGCCCGTACTGGATCCGCTGTAATTTATAGGCACGGCGGCCGTGCTTAGTTATAGTCCATGCACAGTGAAGTTACAGGCTTACAGTGAATAAGAAAGGTCGAAGAAGATGGGTGTATTGGGCCATTTTTTCATTTTTAGATTTTGGGCCTTTCCTTAGTTGAGCTTTGTTTGTTAAAACTATAAAAAAAAAATGTGGCCCATGAAGAATTGTAAGGAAACAAAATTAAAGACCATATCAATTATCAGACGACATTTCATCTGAATTCGCACATTTTAAAAAATTTAAAATAGTATGATCTTAATTTTAGAACTTGGAGTTGAAGTGATATTTTTTATATGTATTGATAATTTGTATGGAGATTTATTTCGTGAATTGTGATAATTTATGATTTATGAAATTTGGGGAATTTGTAAATTTGTAAGTATGTGATATATGTAATAAATGATAAATTGAGGAAATTGTGAATATGCGATTATCTGTGATCACTGATAATTTGGGGTTGAAAATTGAAAATTGATGATGGTTTAAAATTAAGTTTAATTTATATTTAATCAGTGAATTGCGTTTAATTTTTATACAATTACAGAACAAAATTTTCAATCGAAACGAAATTATAACCTAATTCTTATAGTGTTGCATCTAGTCCTGCTACTACTTTTAGTCCATTCACATACATATTAAAGAATTTTTAATATTATTTAAGTAAACATTAATAAACGACTTCATTATTGCGACTGTTGTGTCGACGATCAATAATCGTCCTAATTGACCTCAAATCCTGAATCAGTCACTGATGAGCTGACAATTGCGTTCAACACTCCATAGTTGCCTATCTATTTAGAAAAATTAATTGACTCATATAACAAGAAGTTGCATGAAAAACGTAGAAAGCCGCAAGTTCGCCCCCACTGATTTTCCAAATTTCATGCTACGTACAAACACAAGTTCTAAACTCCTCATTCTCGACAAAAAAATATTGGCTTATGTCCGTAAAACTAGTTAACCCCTGTCCAATGCAATTTTGTCCACACGTCATTTGATTAAAAGCTTTCACGTGACAAGTCACACT
This sequence comes from Fraxinus greggii, assembly GCA_903798315.1. Classification (NCBI taxonomy): domain Eukaryota; kingdom Viridiplantae; phylum Streptophyta; class Magnoliopsida; order Lamiales; family Oleaceae; genus Fraxinus; species Fraxinus greggii. The sequence continues at coordinate 6,042 of CAIGRK010010335.1, read as the reverse complement.
CATCCTTGCCGTTGAGGAGGAGTTTCGAATTGACACAACGTAAAACAGAGAGGCATATATAGCAATCAAAAACAGATAATAAAATGTCCTCCAACTATCAAAAGGAAAATGTCAAAAAGGGATAAAATTTTACTTAATCGTGTTGATTTTTATAAAAGTAATTTTTTTAAAAAAATGTGTGATTAAAATTAAGTTTGATGAAATGTAATTTTGAAAAATCTAAAATAAACAAGTGCTTAGCCTAGTTTGATATAAATTTATAAATGATTTATACATTCTGTCAAAGTTAAATATCAACGCAATCATAACAACTGCACTTTTTTGTTTTAATTTGCCAAATGGAGGCTAATTAAAAAAATAATTACTTATTGTTAAGTAAAAGAAGCGATGGAAAGCTTTTAAAGGCTTGTTTGATTTTGATTCTTTCAAAAGTATTTTTTTGAAAGTGTGGGTGTGTGTGTCAACCTGTAATCAAAAAGGATGAAAAAATTACTAAAATAAGATGAAAGATATATATACATATATTTTGCAATAAAGCTCTTTGGACAGGCTCATGTGATGATGTGACAGATAATAATTATTAAATGTATTTTTATTTTTTTCAAACTGTTCAATAATGTGTCGATACGTGTCCTCCATGTTTTGGAATCAGTCTTTGAGCAACACAATTTAATTTTTTGAGCTGCAAGTTGTTAAGGGTCTGTTTGTGTCGAATTAAAATCTGATTTTAATTTAAATCAAAGTTAAACAATCAATACTAACCATATCTTTTCAACCACACAATTCAAAAATTTTTTTACTAAAAATTTAATTTTAATCCCTGACAAACACCCTCTAAAAAAAATGAATGTGTGAGACAAGTGATTCTCAAAAGAATCAAAATCAAACCTGGCTAAGTCATAGCCAAGCAGGAAGTTGAAGGTGGCAGCTTTAGCTTTATAAATACAGCACAGACTTCTCTGCATTTTCCCTGCAAAAACTTGCCGGTTGGTTGGTTGGTTAGGGCATTGTGTACACTGTGGGCAACACAAAAATGGCTTACTCTTCTTCTTCCTGCTCTCTTTTCATTAATTTGACAGTTCTCTTTCTCGTTCTGTTTGCCTCTAAACTTCTTGGCGTCGCCGCCTACCCCACCGCCAAGCACTACCCTATCCGCCACCGCCGCCACCCCCACATTGCCTCTCATAACTACAGAGATGCACTCACCAAATCTATTATGTTCTTTGAGGGACAGAGATCGGGGAGACTTCCTCCTAATCAAAGGATTTCTTGGAGGAGAAACTCTGGCCTTTCAGATGGCTCAGCTGCTCATGTATGTGTCCATTTCCTTTACTAATAAATAATCAGTTTTGCAATTTTTTGCTTATTTTAACTGGGTTTTGCTTATTTTGAGTTTATATGACAATGCAGGTTGATTTGGTGGGTGGGTATTATGATGCAGGGGACAATGTAAAGTTTGGGTTTCCAATGGCATTTACCACCACTATGCTTTCTTGGAGTGTTATTGAATTCGGTGGGCTTATGAAAGGAGAGTTGCAGAATGCAAAGGAAGCCGTTCGCTGGGCTACTGATTATCTTCTCAAAGCCACTGCTCACCCTGACACCATTTATGTCCAGGTTTTCACTTTTTCTTCTCTTTTTCACCATTAATATGGCAGTTTCATAGCCCGTTTAAAACTTTGTCGAATCTTATTCAACAATAATATGTGAAATGTAAAATTTGTGGAATCTTACATCAAAATAAAAAGTAGCAAGCGGAACTTAAATAAAAGAAGCCCCAAGCCCCTCTTCTCAGCAATAGTATGTTAAAATGGGGTTGTGATTTGGGGATTTATGCAGGTGGGGGATGCAGGGAAGGACCATGCTTGTTGGGAGAGACCTGAGGACATGGACACTCCAAGAAGTGTGTTTAAGATAGACAAAAATAACCCAGGCACTGAGGTTGCAGCTGAAACAGCTGCAGCTCTTGCAGCAGCCTCTTTAGTCTTTAGAAGAAGTGACCCCACTTATTCCAAGCTCCTTGCCAGAAGGGCCATCAGGGTATAATTTAAATATTAATTAATATTTAAATGCACAAGATGAATAATGCAACAATTTTGTCTGTGGTTTATGTTTGGTTTGTAGGTGTTTCAGTTTGCTGATAAGTACAGAGGCCCATACAGCAATGGACTGAAACCATATGTCTGCCCTTATTATTGTGATTTTTCTGGATATCAGGTGAAAAAAATTCTTCTTTTTCTTGCATTTTGCTGCCCTTCATTAATCTTTTCAACATTTTAGTTGTTATTAATGATATAAAGAAAATGAACTTTTAGTAGCCGTTTCTAAATCTATTGGGACCAAGACTTAGTTTAAATTTATGTGTATTGATCATTTAAGGATGAGCTGTTGTGGGGTGCCGCTTGGTTGCACAAGGCCACCAAGAACCGAATGTACCTTAACTACATTCAAGCAAATGGACAGACCCTTGGTGCTGATGAATCTGACAATACATTTGGTTGGGACAACAAGCATGTTGGGGCTAGAATCCTTCTTTCAAAGGTCACATTCTAAACAAGTACTTTTTCTCATCAATTAATTCTTCTTCTAGTCATTCTGTATGATCATCCAAGTTACATTTTTTCAGGCGTTTCTTGTCCAAAAGGTTCAATCCCTCCATGATTACAAAAGTCATGCAGATAATTACATTTGTTCTCTAATCCCAGGGACCCCTTACTCTTCAGCACAGTACACCCCAGGTTCGTCCCCCTTTGTGGCATGTTTGGCAAGATCGATTGAGCCATACGTGACTGTATTAGGAAAGAAAACAAATTTAGAGCCTTTTCTAATCTACTGTCCGATCGTGTTTAGTACTGTGAGGCAAACATGCCCTTATGAGTTTAGACAACTTTAATCAAGTGGATTTTACAAACTAATGGAGAGAAATGTTATCAGGTGGGCTTTTGTTTAAGATGAATGACAGTAATATGCAGTATGTAACATCCACATCTTTCCTCCTGGTCACTTATGCCAAGTACTTGACCTCTTCGCACATGGTGGTTAATTGTGGTGGAGCCACTGTCACGCCAAAGAAGCTTAGAACACTTGCCAAAAGACAGGTACAATCCTCTCTCTTTTGTTACTAACATAAAATATTACTCTCTCCTATCAATGCGCTAGATCGGGATCTCGGGTGCGACTTGATCGCACCGGGATCCTGGGCCTTGTGAGAAGTGGATGAGGGTTATAATTTCCAACTCCACAGTAGCTGCTATGGTACTTTTTAAGTGAATAGTTCTTTAACTTAATTTTCTGATAATCTGGAAATATCGAACACATATATAGGTGGACTACTTGCTTGGAGATAATCCAATTAAAATGTCGTTCATGGTGGGCTATGGTGCAAGGTATCCACTGAGGATCCACCACAGGGGATCATCTCTCCCTTCCATAGCTACACATCCAGCAAAAATCCAGTGCTCCGCAGGGTTCAGTTTAACGAGTTCCCAGTCTCCCAATCCCAACATCCTGATGGGGGCCATAGTCGGCGGGCCTGATCAGCACGATTGCTTCCCAGATCAACGGTCTGATTACGAGCAATCGGAACCAGCAACTTATATTAATGCACCCCTTGTTGGATCCTTGGCATATCTTGCTCACTCATTTGGCCAACTCTAAGAAAATATCAAATTACAGCCCTTTTCTTCTAGATTTCCATTTTCAGTTTACTTTTATTTCTCTGTTTATGGTTGATTAGTAAGTACTAAATGTGATTCTCGAGTTTCTGTGTTGTAGTCGAAGTGTACCTGAAACGGGATAGTTTGTTGGAGTCGGGTCGGGTGGCCGAGACTAAAGAGTTTTCGAGCCATGAAAATATGTGCACGGTTGTTAAGGTTGCACAGTCTATGATGTATACCTCATTATTTAAGGATGCGTTATATTTGATATTGTAATGGATGATTGTGACTTTATATATTAATGGGCATTGAGTGGCTTTTGAGTATGTTGGTTAGCAAACAACTTTCAGATCATAAAATACAGTATTGAATAATATAATCACATAGATCCTCTAAACGGAGTGCTGTAGCGGTCTCACTGGATTACTCGTAATTTATGGGCGAATCGAAAATCACAACTAATCCTAAATGTCAAATACAAGGGACTTAAAAATTAAATCTACATTATATCTCATTCAAATCTACTTAAATCATAAGATTCAAGAATGCAGTGAGGTGCCTCAACTTTTTTTTTTTCCTTTCATAATAAAAATCTGATTTTAATTCGAAATAATAAGGTTGCTCTTTATTTTGTACCAATGAAAACAAATAATTTAGCGGAGTACAGTTTGGAGGGATTGAATATTTTACCGTTGTTTTTTGGGGCCCAATATTGACCGTTGGATATGTGTGATGAAAATGGAAATAGAATACAGCATGTGATGTGGGGAACTGTAAATCACGTGGTCTAAAGGCTGCACACACTGTAGTGTCAGAATCTGCAAATGTTGACTGGAAAGAATAGTGTTAATCTTACACGTGTCACATGCCAAAATTCTCTCCGCTCGACTTCAACTGTAAATCGAGTTACCTAGAATTTGATTTTCGTTTCATTCCTTCCAACCTTCGTTTTATAGATCTTGGATCCCCTATGAACTGCATCCATGTTCATGTTTAGTGTAAATTAAAAGTTCTTAAAAATATTAAAATCAAAATCAATAATTAATTTTAACCACACATTTTTCGAATCCGCAAATCTGATACCGTGTGAAAAATAAGAATATAGCTTCATGAATCTTCATCAATTCTATCCATTTACTGGAAAATCAGAGAAATTGTCCGCTATATTTATAAAAAACTGAACTTGGGAAAGGCAATGCCCTGGCCTGGCCTGGACAGTTGAGCAAAGTGACGGTTTACTATGACTCAGGCTCGTGGGCAGCTTCCGTGGAGGGAAGTTACACTGGCCACGATGAGTCGACCGAGGGTAAAGGGACGCTGATTGCATGTTTTGGCTAACCGGGACTACCAAGTTGATGCATTAATTACCCACTTATCGATCTATACACCAGAAACGATTCAACCAAATCTCTTAAGAAACTTGAATATTTATTTAACATGTCCAAATATGTTCCAAGTTTCCTTATATCCATACAACAGAAACATTAATCTTCACACACATAGAAATTTGGGCATCTCTTTGGAATTAGAAGATTGAGATGCTTCCTCTCTGCACCATTTTTACTGTGGACCATCAACCGCCAAAGGAACAGATTTTGCCTGAAATAGAACGGCCAATGCGTTATAGAAATTCTGTGTACATTATTCGTGCACTCTGTTACAAACTTATTATGCTTTTTCAAGATTGATAGGCTAAAACTACTACCGCAAGACAAGTAGAATTATCTCACCAAATCACGAAACTTGAGAATGTAGAACATCTCAAGATATCGTCGAGTTTCGCGACGCTCGAGTTTTGATACATATTTCCAAAAGCCGTATACTCCCGCCAATGTCATCAGCCTCTCTGAGTAAATTTTCCATGTATACCTTCATTGAAAAGGATTAATGACACCCGTAGACTTGTAAAGCTCAAGAATGCAAAAAAGTTCGTAATAATAATAAGAATGCACCAACTTTACAAACTGCAACCTACTGTTCACATGTTTGGCTAGTCTTCAACCAAATATTAAAGAGGTTAAAATAAACAGCAATTTGTGTTCGTTCAACTTGTAGTTTCAATGATAAGTTTCTGTGGTTCCGAATAATGCCCTGTATATATTTCAAGTGAGCTCACCTGTCATGATATTCAGATTTCAAGCTTGGATTTATTGACATATATTCAATCTTTGTAATTCAAACTTAAAAAAAATGTCGACTGAGCTTTAGAAGAAGTACCAAGTTAGTTCAAGTAACTTCTTAACATGCTTGGCGAGGTTTAAAAGCCCCCTTAACCATTTTTTCTTTTAACAATATGACCCTTCATAGTTCATACTGTCCAAAAAGCCCCCTTTAAGGGGGTTTTAAGCTTAGCCGAGCCTCTGTTTCCAAAATATTTGGATATGTT
>CAIGRK010010318.1:0-19052 GCA_903798315.1 Fraxinus greggii | reverse complement strand
TCAGGGCTGGATTCGCCCCTGTACACACACACACACACACTCCAAATTGGGATAAAATTTTTTTTATTATATAATATAGATTATTAATTTATACAATAGTAATTTGTAGATGTTACAATGTAGCATTATAGCGCGTAAACTCTCAGTTCAAGTTTCACCGCTATCTATTTTTAATTTACGAAATGCATTTAACATCCACAAAACGAAGTATAAACATTTAAACAAAGTTCATACTAATGTCAAATATTGTTATAAAAATTATTCATGCAGTTGTTTCATTGCAGCGTGGACCCCATGATTTATAATTTTTCTCCCCTCTAATTTCTCATTGCTTTCATTTTCATATATTTATCTTTCAGGTACCTTTGGATCTCTCCATTCTGACTGATTTTAGTTCATTGCTTTCTTTTGTCTCTTCTCTCCTTCTCTCTCACTTTATATATATATATATTAGATCTGATAGAATAAAGAAAGAAGAAAGGTAAACGGAGGGAATATATATATATATATATATAACCCCCAAATACAGCTTTATAAATTTTCTCATACAGCCACATATATAAACCTGTTCTTTCTTTGATGAAGATCACAAGACCCCATCAACATCTTCACATCCATCAAATCCATGCATGAAACCAATGAATCATTTACTATTTTGGACAGTTCCAACAACTAGTTTTCGCTATTCCTTCAACCGTTTGATATAAATACAATCAGCTGTCATAGGGCTACACTTTGTTTAATTCTCAGGATGTCACCAGATAGCTTGGTTGCAAAGGTAGCAGGAAAAGACGAAAGCCAAGGCTCCGGCAGCCGGAGAAACGTGGCGCCGAGGCCTCAAGAACCAGCCCTCAAGTGCCCTAGATGTGATTCATCAAACACCAAGTTCTGCTATTACAACAACTACAATCTTTCACAGCCAAGGCATTTTTGCAAGACTTGTAGAAGGTACTGGACTAAAGGCGGTACCTTGCGAAACATTCCAATTGGCGGTGGCTGCAGGAAGAGCAAGAAGATGAAGTCTTGTTCTAGGCTTTCTGGGGAATCAAAGGATTCTAGTGGATCATCTGATTTTGGTTCAAAATTGAACTTTTTTCAGGGTTTTTCACCAGCCATGGATTTTCAGCTTGGAGGGCTAAACTTGCCTATAATTCATCCTCCAAATACTGGTCTTTTCAACCAGTTTCCATCATCTTTTAGAAACCTGCCAAATTCTTCTGGTGAGATTGCACCAAACCCTTGCTTTAATCTTGACTTTTCAGGGAGTTCACCTCCAATGGGATTCAGTTTTCCGTTATCTTCTGCACTTAAACAAGGAGAAGGGACTTTAGGGATTCAAGAAATGGGCTCATCATTGAATGTTCATAGTAACCTTGCAAATACTATTGAGTCCTTGAGTTCAATGAACCAAAATCTGCACTGGAAGTTACAACAAGAAAGATTGGCAATGCTTGAACCTAATGAGATTCAGAAACCCCAACCCATTTTGTTTCAGAATCTGGAAATTTCGAAACCAGAAGCTTGTGGAATTGGAAGTTCAAGAAAGGAGGGGACCGAGACTCCAAGTGGAAATTTATCAACTGAATGGTTTTTTGACAGCACTTATGCACCAGGTACAACAACTTCAGCATCCAATATTACTGTTGATACAAATGAAAACAACACCAGCAACTGGAATGGAATGTCATGGACCAATTTGAATCAGTACAGCGCACTGCCATAGCTAGCAGACAAAAATCAGAAGGTATCCTTATAAGAGCTGTGAGAAGAATTGAAGAACCGAACATAATACATAACAAAACTTATGCAGACTTTTCCTATTATTTTCATATTTTAGTATTTTTCCATTGCTGAATCAAGATGTGAACTTTGAGAAGTTTGTTTATGTTTTATTTGGTGAATCAAACTGAAAAGAGTTGGAAATTAGTGGTTAAGTATAGGTTTTAAAGTTTTTTCTTATTGAAATTTGATTTTAGTTAAAGACTAATTAATGCTCAAAAGTTCAAAATCAAGAATTGTTGTTTTGGTAGATCGATGTGGAAATTAGAACATACTTTAGCAGTGTTTTCTAGAATCTAGTTCTTTACTATTAGGCCCCTTTTAATTGTCACATTTTTCATGAAAAATGTCACATCTTAGGAAAATGAATTTCATTTTTGCTATTTGATTGCAACATATAAATGGAAATCGAATTTCAATGTGCTATCACTTTAAGCTGTATTTTCTTTGTTTTCAATAAAAACGAATTTATATGAGTTCGGTGGGATTTTATTTTCCAACTAACATGAAATTGAAATTCTTTTCCACGTTTGCTTATCAAACGGACTCTTAGAAATAATAAGTGAATGGTTGCCTATGATTGGGTTACTATTGTGACATACTAATTTCGAGTTTTATGAAGTTTATATACATGGAAGGCCTATCCTGTCCATTTATAAACAATTTAGAAGTTGGTTTTTCAGGTGAGAGTTCTAACAAGCCATTTTCATTTTGAACCTTAGCAAACAAGACGGCGTGGGACTACTTCTAGTAGAATAAGATTCTATAAAGTCACATAAAAAATAGGATGTCACATGTGTCAGTTTTGAATGGGTCGATTGCAACAGATTTTTAAGTCCATCGTAGAAGGTGTGGCCTATCAGTTTTATAATCCTTTTTAACACTCTTCCTTGTGAGTCGGTTTAAGAGTGAGTACTCGTAGAAGCAGATTATTTAAAGTTCGCTAACGTGAAAATAGGACGTCATGGGTGTCATTTCTTTAACGAATATATTATAACGATTTTTAAGTCTCACATCACTTACGGAAAAGCATGACTTGTGAGTTCATGCACAACATGATTCTAACATTTACGTTATTTCTATATTAGACATACTTTTTACCTACGTTAACTTTTTTAGTTTAATTTTAAACTATGGCGAAAGATACTCGTAGAACTACTTCCATTGGTAGAAATACGACATCCTGAGTGTCAGTTTGATTGGTTAGATTGTAATGAATAAGTCCCACTTCAGTCGTGAAAGGCAAGAATTTTTAGTATCAGCCGCGAAAGCCATGACATGCTAGTGTCGGTTTTGAATGGATAAATTGTAATACTTTTTAGGTCCCACATTAGTTGTGAAAGGCATGACTTGTGAGAGTCAGTTTTGAACGGATAAATTGTAATGATTTTTAGCTCCCACATCACTCGTAGAAGGCGTGACTTGTTACTATTAGTTTTAAATATATAAATTGTAATAATGTTTAGGTCCCACATCAGTCGTGAAAGTTATGATTTGTCAACGCTAGTCGTGAAAGACATGACTTGTGAGAGTCAGTTTTGAACACAATTTTTTTAGGTCCCACGCTACTAGTAGAAGACGTGACTTGTTCGTGTCAATTTGAACTGTTAAATTTATAGTAATATTTAATTCCCACATCCATCGTGAAAGACATGACTTGTTAGTGTTAGGTCTCAAGGAATAGACTTTATCAACTTTAAGTCCCTGATTAGTAATACACTTGACTTGTTAGTTTTATAACCTCTTTATCACTCTTCATTATAATTGAGTTTAAAGTTGAGTTCTTGTGATACGTAACATGATTCTAACTTTTACCTTAATCCTATATTATAATAAACTAAATCATTGAATAATTTTCACTCGCGGTCACTAAACTTTCAATCCTTGCAATTAGGTGACCGGACTTTTTTTCGAAGTAATTACAGTATTGTACTTTAATTTGTGAGCAATTAGGACATTCTGTTAGCCTTCTGTTCAGTAGCATAATTGAATTGATGACGTGGCCATTAAAAATAACGATTTCTCAATGCGTTCCGACAAGTCAGCGTAGTAAATTTCACTCGCGATCAATGAACTTTATCATTACTTGCAATCAGAGCACTGAACTTTTAATTTTGGGAAGTCAAACCATCGAAACATTAATTCCAATGTTCTAAGAGAAGGATTCAAAATAATATTTTAAAACCATTGCATAAATAAATAAATAAATGCATACCACATAAATAATTGTACAGGATTACGTTGTTGATAGCATTGTCCCTGTGTGGATGAAATCTGAACATTAATTGAAAAATGTGGTATTAAAATTAATGTACAAAAAATCGTTACCTGACACAATGTCAAACTTGATATACCTATAGCAAAATTGTTACGAGTAATAGTAAAGTTCAGTGACCAAGGATGAAGTTCAACACTAAATCTTTTTATCTTTGGTAACTATTTGATTTAAAAGTTTAATTACTTTTCCCATCCAAATGCTAATCTTTATTGTATACATTTCTTTTGCATCAATCACTTTGGGATTGGTGTTAGATTTGGACAGTTATTAAATAGAGTTTCAGAACTTTTCTCACTGTGACGCTGTCCCTCTCTATCAGGTAAACTAAGTCTCAGCCTTCATCAGCTACTGACAATATCGACATACAACCAGAATATGACACATAAGTAAACAAAACCGTACCCTTCTTCACTGAGCTGAGCCTATGCCCCGCAACCCAAAGCCCTATACCCTTATTTTTCTGTTCTCTTTATGCACACAGACACACACAGTGTTTAGAGTGAAAGACTGAAGAAAGAGCAGAAACAATGGCATAGGGTTTGCGCTCTTTGTTAATTGCATGAATATGTTCTGTTTAGCTTTTCTTGAGTGTTGGGAAGTGAACCCATCTTTATGAATGAAGGGAAAATTAGAACAATGTCCAGCGTATAATACTTCACAGGGGCCTTACGGGCCCTCACTGTAATTGCAGGCCCCACCCCATGTATTAAAAAAAAAAAAAATGGACTCGAGCTATAAGTTCAGAATTTTGTCCAGCGTATAATGCTTCACAGGGGCTTTACAGGCCCTCACTGTAACTGTAGGCTCCACTCCATGTATTTAAAAAAAAAAATGGACTCGAGCTATAAGTACAAAAATTCAAAATTCTGTACTCACAGAACACTCACATTCAAGGGCGGAGAGACAAATTTTTTTTCAATATTTTAATACATGGGGCCCACGCCATGTGACTGAAAATTCAAAAATCTGTTGAATTTCTGTAAAATATTTCCTGCACTTTCAGCATAAATCAAAAAAATGTGGCCGCCCATGTGTGTAACTTGTCAGGAAAATTATCTTCTCTATTTCTATTGCGATGAGTTAAAAAATAGAGTATCATTTTTACAAAGATTATATTATTAATTTTAAAATTTAAAAAGGGTCGTTTGGTGATTTTAACTAATGACTAAAATCAGTTTAAAAAATTATCAATGTCAACCCAACTTTATACTTAGTGTCACATTGATCATCAAATTTGATTTTGTATCACATTGACCATCCAATTTGATTAGATCAAATAAAGTTATCGGAATGCTTGATTGAAACTAAATATGAAGTTGGATGATCATAATAAAATAAAATTAAATTAGGTGGTTAATGTGATACTAAGTATAAAGTTTAGTGGGTGCTACTGGTGAATTTAACCGTTATCTAAACTAATAGCTAGTGTTCGAAAATCTAACTTTGAAATCAATACGATGATCAAAAGCATTAGTTCTCTCTATTGTACCTTAAGTTTTTATTTAAATTTGTCTATCACATTTTGACAACTATTCATGTGCTACAAACCAAATTTCTGAATATATTTTATAGTTTCTTTCTCACAAAATCAAAGCTACTTAAATATGAGAATTTACCATGTCACTATGTACAAAAAACTACACATTTAAGCACTTGAATTAAATAAGAAATTAATTTATATAAAAATCCTATGAAACATTCTTCTATTTAAATTTTTATATTCATATATCACGTGCTAAACATGTATTTTATGTTTCGATCTCAACTCAACTCAATTCACAAACAATCCATAAACTAGCCAAGACTATGTCAGAACTCCAATTGAGATTTAACACAAACTCAAGTTCAAAATTAAAACATGATAAGTGGAATTAAATCATCCAAGCTAGGCTACATCGATTTATCTAACAATTGACTCTAGTTACACATCGTTTGAACACACGAATAAAGGATTCAGTACATTACCAAGTTTTAGAATTAAAACAAAAGCAAATAGATATTGTTGGTGAATCCTTAGCCGAAACATCGAACTACAACATTCCCTTTTCTTCTCAACCCGGCTTAAATATTCCAATTGCAACTAAATTTTCGAAACATTTTTCAATTGCTATTTACCTTTAAAAGTTCTTCAACCTATTGAACTTTCTCAAATGTTTTTCAGTTGCCATTGAATTTTAAATGTTCTTAGAATTGCTACTGAACTTGCCAATGGTGAAATCATTATAAACTATAGTGAATAAACAAGTAAAACTTTAGTGATCAAGTTAAAATTTAGCATAAACTTTAGTGAATATTGAAATTAACATTAAGAAACACGTAAACAAATTACGTGATTCTTAACTTCCCGGTACTCTTTAAAGAAATTTCAAGTCAATATAATTTAAAACATCATTGTTGTAAAATTCGACGCTTCAAATTTAATACAAATCGTTACGTCTCACCACCGAAGCTCCGCATGGAGATATAAATCAAAGTTGACGAAGTCAACAAAGACCTCAACTGGTCAAAGTAAAGAAGTCAAAGAAGAAGTCTAAGCTCTCTGTCCCCTAACTCTTCACACTGAAGACCTCCAATCCGAAACTCCTTTTGGCGGAAGCCCTTGTTGGCTTTCTGAGGATCTGCAAGCAATCTTTAGAAATAATTGATGTAACGTTTATAATAATGAATGTCAGGATTGTCGTCTAGAGTATAGGATGGTTGACTTGTTGTTAATGTACTAAATACGTGGCATGCTAAGTAATGTGAGGTTTCGACTTGAGAGATAAAGCCACGTGGTTCTTACCACTTCGGCTAGAACTCCATAAATAACAACTCTTGTAACATTTGAATCTAATATAACTCTATATTCAAAACCTCAATTGATGTTCTCTCTTGCTTATTCATACTCGTTTGCTTGAATTTAGATTATTTTCGTTGAGTTGTTTGAAATTGTCATTAATGTGCAATCATCTCTTAACACATTACCGATACTTGAACAATTTTGTCTCGCGTCATAGAGTATCTCCTATGTCCATAAAACCACCACCTTTTCCATCAAAATCTCCAGTCAAAACGTATTGGATTTGCTTGCGTTGAACCAAGTGTGCCCAACATCTGTTGTCCACGTCACGTCAACCTTACAAGAAATGAGGTCAACAAAGTTCAACTATAAAAAATATTTTATTGTATCAATATTATTTTAGTGGAATACAACTGGAAATGTTTTTCCCATCTCCAGATTTTTGTTTTACTTCTTTTCTCAAGTTATATTATTCCTTTTAAATTCTGATAGACTAATTTAAAGGTTATAAAGATGCAAGCTTGACAAATAGGACATAGTATGTTTGTTTAGCTTTATTTTTTTATTTTCTATGAATAAGTTTAAGTTGGAGGTGTAAATTAAGATGATAAATTTATAAGAATGCGAGAAGTGCCACGCTCGCTAGTAAGGCTGAATTTTTTTTCTTACATTCCTAAAAATATTATACATGTTATGCCAAACAAGTGTCAAACATTCCTGGAACTTGTTGGTCGAGCTCTCTTTTTGATCTCTAGTTTAAATATTGCTTGAGAAGCGTAGGTTGTGCTAGCACAATTTTGATCCAAATATGTGAAATTAAACGATAAAGAGAAATAAGTCACTATTTATTAGTTTTTAGATGATTAAGGTTAATTAATTCAACTAAATTGATCCTAAGTGTTAATCAAATAAATATTCAAATCAAAACAATAAAATAAATAACACAAATAATTGATCCTATAGGAAAATCCAAACTCATGATCAATAACTTCCGGACAAATTTGGTTGTAAAATCTACTAGAAAAGTTAACTTAAAATTAGTCAAGACACTGCTAAAACCTTAGTTGACTCTGGCCACTTAATTTATAAATCACCAGGGAACTCCTTTGGTTGTGCACCCCCGCGCTTCTCGGAGCTCTGCGATAATTTCTCTTCGAGTGGATCAACAAGAACGGACCTCGTTCTCAAGCGCCGAAATTCCTTTGACTTCTAATTGCATTCCATTAATAATATGTGATCTTTTTGGATATTTTTGACTTCTTCAAGGACTATACTACCAATCCTTAACTATTTTGACTTTAATCACAATTTCATTACTTTAATTTTGTCTAATGAATAACCAATTAAAAATAGAGACCGAACAGGTAGCACGGGTACTTATAAACTACACTATTTCTATTAAAAAAAAAAAACTCTTAAGAACATTAAGAAAACTCTATAATAATTAAATAAAATTCGAAAATTTGTGGGAACGTTTACGAAAATTTGACAAATTGATCAGGAATTGCACTCTGGTATATACTTTATTGCATGCTTCAACTAAGAATTAATTTAATTGTGGAGTTGAACTAAAAACTAACATTAGTATAATTTAACATTTAATTATTCAATATATAATGCTAGTACTAAAACCTAGTTAATTAAACAATTTGTCACAATTATTCGTTTCAGTTAGAACACGCCAGTTAGTCAGAACTTCCTAAAGACAGTTTTAAGCACAATTCTAACTGTGATAACTTAACAATTTGTATTCTACAAGATATAATTTATTGTGGAATTAAATAAAAATGAATATTAGATATAACGTGGTAAACCCCTAAGGGAAACATCCACGGACCATGGGTAAAATAATCCATTATCAAAGATTCAAAAATACAATAGTTTCGGTTTAGTAATTTCGCAAAATTAACTAAAACAATCCAAAGTAAATAAAGAACAACTCCCATGTTTTCTTATTCATTTGACATGTTGGAGAAGTTGAATCAATTCCCCCGATATTGAATTTATCGTCATTTCACTATTATATTTGGCTGCAATCACTCCTTGGATTAAGAATCACCAATCTTAACTCACTCCAAGTAGCGTGATCTTTGAATATGATTATATCATTCACGCACATGTATGTTCTCTTCAATAATGATTGAAGAACACGATTTTTGTTTTGAGATGCTTTACTGAAGCATTAGCCGATCAGAACTTACTGGAGGCAGTTAGAAGACTTTAGAATTTGATGTTGCGGATTCGCCGAACATAAACAGATTTTTCTCAAAGCATACATCCACAATGATTTTCTTTTCTTATGTGAAAGACCCCTACAAGACACGAACATGTCTTACCTAAAATATTGAAATTTTGTACTGTAAGAATAATATAAAATATGTTTGATATGATAAATAATTATATTAAGAAAAGTTTTAATTTGTGGAAACAATCTTTCTTCTCTAATTATTTGACCAATCAAATTAGTTCATTAAGGTAAATATACATTTCTGTATATGTATAAAATATATTTGATATTGTCAGTAATTAAATTAAGGAAAATTTTGATTTGTTAAAAAATTCTTTCTTTCTTTTAATTATTTGACCAACCAAACATATCCAAGATGGTAAGTATATGTTCTTGTATATGCTGCTAATGTAAATATTGCACCTCATTTAGAGTTTGAAAACCCTAAAAAATCACAGTCAAGAATCTCTTAATCTGTAGCATCTTACATTGTTTGGACTGCATTAGTTGAACACGTTTTGACACATATTTTGACATTTAAAAATTATTCTAATTTAAGCAAGCCAATAAATAAATAATAAGTAGAAATATAAAATATATTCTACTTACATATAATATTAAATTATTTTTTAATATGGCATCTATATTTCATATCCTATTTTTTCAAAAATAAATTTCGTGTGGTGTACATCTTTTTCTACTTTTGTTTCTAAACCTATATGGCAAAAGGATATGAGACGTCTACTTTAACTATAATTTTGTGGTGTGCATGAATATATGTATCTATGTATATAGAGTAAAGGGTTAGAGCTGTGGAGAAGGTGGAGTTGTTCTTGGTTGTTCTAAAAACGAGAAGAATGCATTTTCAACGTCAAGTTGTTTGGCGGGTAGCAAGCCCATTCAAACCCACACCATCCACCAAGTGACCCTCATCATTACTATTTTAGCTTTTAGCAAAATGTCCATAATAATGCAAAGCTGTTCATGACATCCTCAGACCTGTATTTACTTCCAAAAATAACACAAATTTTGTGTATTTAATACCAGTATCCTGCCTGGCCTAACCACCAATCTTTGGACTTTTCTCAAACACCACTTGTTTCAGTTCATGTTTTGTAATTAGTATTGAAAAAAAATTGATTTGAACTTGAAAATGAAGAGATTTGGAAGATTGAAAAGTTAATTTGTTAGAGATTAATATAGTTTTTAGGCATTTGCATGTGACAATAATTGGTTGTTTTATGCTAAATTACTAAGTCGTTAAGTTATCGAATATGTGTAGTTAACGAGGTAACATTATATGATTAACAACGATTTTGGATAAATGAAATGAGAAATTTTTGTCATATGCATTTCACAGGATATCAACAAAATTTTGGATGGTAACGGCCTCACAGGTCCTTCAGTCGCACCCCACCCTACTTACATTATGCACACACATATGTACAAATCTATGTACACATAGATTAATCTTGCAATATTTCCTCAATGAAAAAAACTTCAAAGCACTAGTTTTACTAATTTGTATTGTGTCACATTACAACTTAAGTTAGATATACAATTAAAAAATAATAATAATAAATAAATAAATAATATATATATATACACACACCAAAATTCAAAATTCTTCTCTATTAGCAATTATCTTCCCTTTTCACTTCCATATTTAAACGAGGATTTGAAATTGAATGTAATGATGCTTCTCCTATGAAAATTGGTGTTGTCCTTTTAGTCAAAAGGATTATCAATTGTCTTTTTTAGTGAAAAATTGAATATGTTACACTAATATGGGGCATACATGTGGCAAGACATGACCCTATAACCTATATGTCGAGTAAGCAATTGACGCTCCTTTTTTATGAGGCTTTCGAGTTGACAATAACTTATATGTCGAGCAACTACACTAGACATTGTGTCCTACAAATGACTGTACAATACGGTCCAAGTAAAGCACAAACCGACAAACTAGTATATATTAGTTGTAACAAGGCAATGGACAACTACAAGACATTTGAGGATGACATCTCACATACCACTTCCCGTATTTCTCTATATGTATTTGTTTATTTTCTTTCGTAAGTATGCAATATTTGAAAATCTAGCAAGAACTCTATATGCTCGTCTTCCCACGCCCAATTTCAATATTTGACAAGAGCTTCGAATTGCAAACGGTTGTTGCACCACCCGCTGGGATTGCATATCCTTGCATTCCAACGAGTTGTTAGGTGGACAAAAATGTGGCCAAAATGTGTTAACTACAAGGTTAGATGTGGCCACGTTGTATTAACTACAAGGTTGGCAAATTTTGAGTTTGATAGAATACATCACAAAATCACTCAGCTTAACGACCAAGAGTTTTATGCAAAGTTCTCCTTGTCCCCAATGTTATAAGCAAAATACTGATACTCCCTACAATACCAGTTGTGAATGCTCATTAAAAGAGTGTTAGTTGGATTTTGTCGTTGGTGATCCAAGACTCACAAAAGCACAGATTCTAACACAAGTAAAAGTTTAATCATTCTCTCATTGGACAATTTTTATACCCATAACACCATTCATATATATCTATTGTATTAGATGGATAATCAGATCTGAGGTTAACATATTACTATCAAGCCTAATGAATGAAAGAGCCAAGACTGAGATTGGCCACTCAAACATCACATTACATGTTAATGATACAAAGCAACTGTTCTAACATACAAGACAGTTAAATAGCGGTTAATAGTATATGTGCGGCTGTGTTTCTTGTGAGTTTCAAGACAACCAGAACTCAAGTGGCCTTTCTCATGTGCACGGGGAGGGCAGTGGGGGTTACTACATTGTTATCTTGACCAAATCCTTTTTTTGCTATCCCTCTCTTTAATCCCTTGAACTGGATCTCTGCTTGTTTTGTTGTGAATAACAGGCCTTTGAGTCGAGATGGCTGGCTTAGTCGTTCTTGAAACCCTGGGAAAAGGTATAGGTGGATCGGATTGTCTACCTTTGTTATCACTTACTGGAGTTGGTACCACCATATTGTTCTCGACTTCACTCTTCCTTCTTGACAATCTTTTCTTTCGAACCTCTTGAAGAGTATTGTGTTCCTTTACCAAAACCGGTCCTTGAGTGACCTGGCGTTGTGCTGAATTTAAGCTCCTTAGAATACGGTGCTCAGTCTCATTTGTGATCTCGTCTCTAACAGATAGTTCACGTTCAGTAGGGGTGGATCTAAATGGATTGACAGATTCTGGAATCACCGTGAATGTCAACTGCTTTTCTTGCTCTCGTCCTTTATCTTCGAGTTCTTTGATCTGCAATTAGCATAGGCATATTAGTACTTTTGGCTTTACCATTTCTTTTGATCATACATTTTTTAATGCCCAAAAACTTCTGGTTTACTCGACATTGTTAGACAAGAAAACACATTACAGTTAATCAAAAGGTGCACTTTAAAACATCAGAGAAGTGAAAATACACATTTACAGGCACTAGAGCGAGAATGGATGAGAGCTCACCTTTTGACGAAGTACAGTAACCTCCGGATTCTGTTCCTGCTCTTTCAACTTCGTCTCAAGCTCATCAAACTTAAAAAACCGAGAAAGATATCGTTAGAATTAGTTTGCCATATACTACGTCAACCATACTTCCATGTTAATGCAATAATAAATTTTAGCAACCTTGTATTGAAGGATTACAGAGCGAGATTCATACTCTTGGACTTGCTCTTTCAGCTTCTTCTCAAGATAATTAACCTGGTTTCCAAATATGATAAAAACTTAATCATGAAACAGTCGCATAAAACTTTCGTCACCATGAAAAAGCGAGCAATTAAAACAAACAGGGGAAAAAAAAAAAAAAGGTGCTTCCGCAAAGAGTCTAGTAAGAGAACCTTTTCCTGGTATGATATAGACTTATATTCTTCTAGATCTTTGAGCTTGTTTTCAAGATATACTACCTTCATCAAAGTTCAGAGATATTATGAGAACAATTATCAAGAAAAAATTCACGCTATTAACATACTACTGATCGTCGTAGAAAGGCACCTTCTGTTGAAGTCTCTCACAAGTTTCTTCCTTTCCCTTTAACCTCTCCGAAAGATGTGAAATTTGTTTCTCGGATTGTCCGTGGAGTGACGTCTTTAGCTCGAGCTGGCCTTCTAACTCTTTTATCTTGTTTAGTTGGTTTTTGTAAGTCTGATCCTTCCCTTTGGCCTTACTTTCTAGGTTTTGTAAGCTCTCTTCAAGGGTTTTCATAGCTTCGTCCTTGGACCTTGATTCTTGTCTTGCTTTATCGAGCTGAGAAAGATTTGGAAACAAATTAGCGACAAACTAAGATGAGAATAGCATAGATAATGAATATATTAACAGAACGTTTGATTTAGGATTGCCAGACATACCATCATTTTCATCTTTTGGAGCTCACCGGTATCAACTTGCTTTCTAGCGGGACCCAGTTCAACTCCTCGAACTCGGGTTGCAAAGTTAAGTGAACTCAATGTTTCACTTAAGTCGTGATCGGAAGGACTAATTTGAACAAACATCAAAGTTTTTGAGTCACCACCTACAATAATGAATAACCTTATTCTGTTAGAAAATATGGACCTAGTATAAGAATGAAAAATGATGTCGTTACCTAACGAATCTTGAAGTAGATGAGTCAGCTTGGAGTTCCTGAAGTTACAACAACACATTAATATCTGAATGTTAGTGTTTCAGAGCAGCTGGAACAAATTAGACGTAGAAGATTAAAGAAAACCTGTAAGGTATGTGGCTGCTTTTATTTGCCAAGGCAGATATAACATCACCAAGAGCTGAGAGTGACCTATTGATGTTTTGAGCTTCCTTGAGCCGCTCACCTTGCACATCGGTCTTTGCAAGCCTCTCGCTTCCTGCCAAATCTACAAGCCAAAGCTTGCTCTTCGTGGACTCTTCCGTGATCAAATTCTTAGCTCTTACCATTATAGATAGCATGCTGAGAAAAGATGGCGAACGTATTCATAAGGAAAAAATCTGACAATTAGGGCATATTTGGTAATGTGGACTAATCAATATGGGATAGTAACGAAGAACAACGAGCTAAAATCTTTTTCATGATGCTCTCTAGTCTTGTATTGTGTACCAAACGTATTAACTTACACTACAGTAAATACACACTGGACAAGCAACAAACTGAAATAGCTTCGAAAGCTGTTTACCAGTGAGAACGACTGCTATGTTCGTTCACATTATTTGATCCAACAGCTCGAGCACTACTACCAGCCTGCAGAACATTCCACACTTCATTTATATTTTCCACTTTGGCTTCCACAATCCCCGGGATATGATGAGACCCTTCTGAGGCTTGCTTTATCTCTAACCTGGAGTTACCCAATGAAGAGCAGTCCATTTCAAAAGTAAAGCAAAAACATTTTACTAAGTTCGTACTATTTTAATGGCATGTTTGGTTAGGTGGATTAGAAAGTACTTGACAGCGCTAAAGAGGAAAAAGAATAAAAAAAATTTCTCCATTGCAATGTGAAGTTAACGAACATCCACTAGATGCATGTAGAGTGCATATAAGAACCACAAGTTTACTTCTTGGATGCCGATGTAGCCAGCAGGTCCCTTATCTGCTCATTGTAGACTTCAAGTACACTAACTGAAATGCTGTAAGCAAAAGTTTCACTCCTCTCACTTGCAATTTTAAACAATTCTTCCAATGTCCGATAATTCACTCCTCGGTTAACCTCAGTGCCTTCCATTGTGAACGTCTTGCCGGTTCCTGTTTGTCCATAAGCAAATATACAGACATTGTACCCATCTAATACTGAAATCACCAGAGGCGAAGCATCGGCAAATACATCAGCTGTTTCATGAAAAGACCGAAAGGTTAGCATAGAGACAACTTGTAACCACAGTAATATATCTATCTCCAAAAGCATTTCTTGATAATTTCTCTTTAGATGAGAACTATACGTCAAACAAAGTAGAGCACCTTGATCATCTTTTGGTGAGTAAACACGGTCAAACTTGAAAGTTTTTTTTGTAGATCCACTAAGAATTCCAAGTTCTCCATCCTTGGCTGCATCAAACTCCACAACAGATGCACGCCCGGATGAGACCTCTGACTTGCTTAATGGACGGCAGCGGCAGAATACCCGAATATTTCCTGATGTTCAAACCTTAAGCTATCGTTAAAATCATTCAATTATTTGTCAAACTGAAAAAAAAAGGTTACTAACCTTTTGTCTCCTGAACTTGATTATAAAGCTTTCTTCTCTTCGTTTGCTCTTCATTGTACTTCACTTTGAAATCCTCGCACTGTTCAACTGCAAAGTGATCTGTATTACATTACTCCCTACATGTAAAAGATTATTGAATTTAACTTAATAACAACTTACCCAGTGTCTGAACTGCGGAGACCATTTTGTTCAGATCGGGAATGGAATCAGCGCATTCATGTGCTTCACGAGAAAGCTGCGAATGCTCTCGTTTCATCACCTATATAAAATATTTCAGCATGTTATTTGATATACACCAAGGAATTTTTTTTCTTATTTGAACACTAACTTCTTCTGAAATTGTAGAAGAAAACAATACTAAATACCTTTACTTTATGCTGTAGATTATTGATTGCAACAGACCAATACTTCTTCTCATTCTCATATTTGTTTGAAATCGCCCCAAGCTTGTCAGCTTGCTTCTCCAGAGTTTGATCTATTGAAAAGGTCAAAATACTTAAAACTCAGATAACTTTGTATTTAGAAGACCTGCAACATCGTTGCAAATTACTTTGTATTTTTAAACCTAGCTATTCCATTGAAAATGCTTACAGGTCATTCTTCACTACAGAGGAACATAAGCAGAGGAAAATTAAGACCTCATTATCCAAAGAAAACAAGGAAATCGTGAAAAAAAGGCATCCAATAGTCTTTGCAAGTTATTCTGACCCTAAAAGTCTCTATCTAAGAAGCAAGGATAGTTATAAACTCATTAAGTACATGTATTCGATACGTATTCAAGTTTGGATATTCTCTGATACCCTTCGATACGTACCAAATACATATTTTTGTAATTATTTTATATATTTTTATATTTTTTTTAAATTTCCAATACGTATCGGGTACGTATTTTTAATTATTTTCGATGCATATCCTATTCTTATCGGATATGTATTTCTTAATTATTTTAATAACTTATTGAGCACCTGTTTGGGCTCCATTTTACCAAGAAAATACATTTGGAATAGTAAAGTTGGAGAATGTGTGGTTGAAAAATAATGAAAATTTTTGGGTTTGCATATAAAATTATTTTACGAAAGAATGTGTAATTAAAAATGAGTGTTGAAAAAATGAATTTTGAGAATAATGAGGCTCAAAAAGGGGCTTAATATTAATAATATTTATAGAAAATATACGATTAATTTATCAAGAAAATAGATCTATATTCAAAAGTAGAATCCAAAATATGGGATATTGTCGAAACCTCATTTGCTACTCTTCAAGGTGTTAGACTACTTGATGTTGTTAATCTATAATTAGATGAGCTAGATTTGAAGATTGTTATTTTTAATGATAATGAAGAAGCTAATGTTGAAGAAAATGAAGTTTACACAATTAAGGATTAAGATAAATTACTTTAGTATATTATTTTATTTTATTATTATGCTTCAATTTTAATATATTTTTAATGAAATTATGTTGAATTTTATAACATGTATCCGCGTATCCTAATTTTTCTTTTAAAAGTCCTATATTGGTGTACCTGTATTGTGTTGTATTCGAATTACGTATCTGTATCCGTGCTTTTTAGGTCTATATTCAATAATATCAAGTATAATTGGCTAGAATATAAAAGATAACTACCATAGCTATACTCTTCATGAAAACGTAGTCTTCGACATTATCTCTTCCCATTTGATTTTAAGTACCAACTAAAAAACACCCATTACTATTTCTTATCCCTCATACGGACTTACTTGATCACCCTTCTATTTTTATTCTTTCTTTTCCAATTTTCTTTTACTTATATCTGGCAGAATCCGGTATTATCATTCTAATATTTAGATGCTCATTTTCAAAAGCAGAATGCAAGAAGCTAACTAAGTTCAATTTATGCAGTGCGAATAAACCTGACAAATTATCACATTAGAAGGCTGAAAGTCAAGTTGTGAGTAAATCAAAAGGAAACATTATAATCTATTCAAATCATAAATGAGAAATGATTATGCACATTTCAAACACAGAGGAAAACTTCAAAAGTAATGTTTAACATAAAAAATAGAACAGTTATGCACATTTCCATAATTTGTGGATATCTAATCTAAATGAAACCAAAAGACACTTTGAGCCCCTTCATGTGAAAAATATCAACCATGCTCTCTCCAAATAAATTTTAGAAACAAAATATATAAAAGTTAGAAATTTTTCAATTAAATCTCACCAAGAGTATACGTTTGGAATGTCTTGTTGTCGAGTTCCATCCTAACCTTCTCTAGCTGCTCGTTAGTAGCTGTCCAAGACATCCAAGATTGATAGCATTCATCTGTCTTGCGCTGCAACTTGTCACTCAGCTCTTGTATCGTTTTCTCATACTTGGCTGTTGATTTCATTCGCACTTCTTTTTTCTGCATGCTCCAATTATCATTAAGTAATAAGAAGTTGCAAAACAGTGAAATTAGATATTACGGAACTCAGGTCCTTGCCCTTAAATTACTGCATGCATAAGATCAGTTGTAACATACCTGAGCAGATGAATACTTTATCTCGGTTGCGCAGTTATTGCATACAAAATATTCATGATTATCGCAAGGGACTGCAACCAACGAGAGAGAATTAAAGATATCTCCTTTAAAATCTCAACCTTTATCGTGGAGTTTAACAGCAAAGAAATACCTGACTCTCTAGGTGGTGCCCTCCTAACACATATGCCACTGACTACAGGGCTTCCAATTATCCCTTCAAACCGTAACACGAGCAGCCCATCATCCTTAATAGAAACTCTAGCATCAATTAATTGCAAAGGTTTATTGGAACCAACAATTGAGAAGATATCAAAATCAGATAAAATCTGCATTTAAGATAACCCCAAGTTATAAACAAAATCATGAATATTTTAGCATTACAAATAACAAAGCAATAGAAGCTATAATCAGCCAACTTGCCATTTCATCTTGCACAAAAACATTGAACATCCGCATCCCTTTGGGCCCATATATATTTATTAATTCAACAAAATGAAGATCCAGAAAGTAATCTCCAGGGGGAAGACCATCAATGCAGTAGCGAAATTCTCCCAATCTTGCTGATTGATAAATGAATGGATAGTCTCCACCGCTACTGATTAACTCCTCAGTTTGAAATGTATCTCCCCCTTCAAAGAATTTGTCACCCAGAAAGCTTATACCAAAATCTGGTTCAATTGACTCCTTGGAACCAGCATTAACAAAAAGCACAATTTCCTCTATTTCAAGAAACCAATGTGATGAAATCAGAACCGTGATACACAGTACATATTATACATTCATCAAACTCACAGAAAACGACATAAAAGGAATTTTAGTAGGCATAAAAGCATGAAAAATAAAGGGCAATTTCAAAATTTTCCATCTACTTTTTCTTGTTTAGCTGAGCAACGAACTCGTAGACCAAAAATTGACAACAAACATCAGCAACCTACCTTAACTCGTGAATAACCATTATCTCATAGAATGACATCAATTATATAATTTATTTGATAAAAACCTGATCTTGATTCTGAGAGATCGTAGGTCTAAACATCATGTATAAAAGCCAACCTGAACAATTAGGTTTTTGGACTCCATTCGGGACTAATCTTGAACCAGAATCGCAGACCATTGAATCAGCTAATGACTCTGAACTTTCATCTTCTTCCATGGCCGAAATATCACTTTCTCGATTCAAGATTTTATCTCCTTCACAGTAAAAATTGCTGGAAGAAACAGTTTGATCTGGGATTTGAATTTCTGGGTTTTGCCCTAAGGGATTGATTTGAACGTTCTCCATGAAT
>CAIGRK010010234.1:0-14451 GCA_903798315.1 Fraxinus greggii | reverse complement strand
TTTTTGAGCTCTCTCTCTCTCTCTCTCTCTCTCTCTCTCTCTCTCTGCATGCACTTGTGTGCTTACTTTCCATGCTTAGTTCACACTGAATAATAGTTATGTTTTCCATATCTATTTATGTAAATGTGTCAATAGTTGAACAGAAGTTCGTCAAATAGTCTACTGCAATTGTGTCATATAGGTTTCATAATTTTTCTATTTACACAGTTGTAAGCACATTTATTTGTACGTCTATGTAGAAAAGAGATGTTTGTTTATACGTAAGCACAATTGGAATACTAATGTGACAAAAATACAGAAAATGGTGACCGTCCAACCATTCATGTTTCTCATCTCCTGTTTGCATAGGCCCTAGGGTGCCTAATTGTGTGCTTAAGCAATAAGCAGTATAGGGTGAGGGTAATGTGAAGCATCTAGTTTCCATCTCAGACCCAATAATGTATTCGCACAAGTGCGGACTGAACTTAGTTAAGAACTTCTCCATCGTGGGACTGTTTCCCAGAGAACAATTTAACCAATATTGGCTGAAATTCTATCAAGAAATAGACAAACAATTAAATAAAATAAAGCCAACAGAAGATTCTGGCTTTACAAATTTATAGGTCAAATATCTACGCTATAGAATTATACTTTCCTTTCGTTCATGACAAAAATATTGCTTATGTGTTCACCACGGTATCTATAATTTCAATATTATCATTACTGGATGTTTCCTTCACAAGTTTTGGGGTTACAACTTCCGCTAGAAGTTTTCCTCGAACTATACTCTTCAGGAAAATATAAATGAATTTCTATAAAAATCTGGTAATTGCTGTCCACATTATTAACTCAATTTAACTTATTTGTTTCCTCAGTTGGCAGGTTCATCAAATTCAGTTGACGCAGAAGAGATTTATTTTGATTTCAGGAAGCAAAAGTTCATCTATTCAAAAGAGAAAAATACCTTTTTCAAACCACCTTATCCTTCAAAGGAAAAAATTGGTTATTATCTCAAAAATACTGGCTATGGCACTGAAGTGAAAGTTGTTGCTGCTACTGAGAATTGGGGAAGGAATGTGTAGGTTTCACCTCTATTTTTGTAGTCAATTTAAATGTTGATTTGAAGAAATTTTCATTTGTGAAATGGAGATATTAGATATCAATTCCAACAGTTTCCTCTAGCCTTCTTAGGAGGAAAAAAATAAAAATGAAAAGAAAAGAAAAAAACATATTTCTCTTTCCTGGCTTTAGGTTACCCTATTCCCTGCCTTACAACTGGAAATCTTCATTTTATATGGCTGCTTTTTTTTTTTTAATATATATGCACCTGCTAAGTTAGAAGTTGGACTTGTCTTTCCTCTCTTGCTTTCATCATATATATATATATTTTAGGAGACACATCTTCTTATATTCCAAGCTGCATAATCTTTATTTCAATTCTCTAAATAGAGTACACAATGTTGCAAATAATATACTTTAATTGACTGAAATTATTCGTGCAGTTCGGCAGTTAATATTGTTGCTGTCTTCTTGTACATGGCCCTTGACAACTTCAAATTTGTCTGTGGATGCTATGCACAATCAAATTATATCGAAATTAGTTGTATTTGTGTATATTCATCGTAACAACAATTTCTTATTTTATTCTCTATAATAAATAAAATCTATGTTCATTATAATTATTTAGCGTTATCAATGTTTATTGTAATTATTTTGTTGAGGGCATATGTGTTCTCCCTGTAGCTTGATTTCGCTTGGTGGTAGTGTGTGTTCAATTGTAGTAGCTCCTAATCTTGATCTTGATTATGTAGATTTGAATATCCTCAGCCGACATTCTCAAAATTAATGAAAGAGCAAATCACGGAACCATTTTTTGTATTTCAGGTTTGTCATTCTGATTTGCTTGTTTCCAATTCAATTTTTTTTTTTCTTTTTCAAATACGAGTTACACTGACACTTATCTTTGTATTTATAATTCTATATCTATTTGTGCATTAAAACTTCAAACTTCAATACTGACCACCATTTAGGTCTTCTGTGTGGGGCTATGGTGCTTAGATGAGTACTGGTATTACAGTCTCTTCACCCTATTCATGCTGTTCATGTTTGAGTCTACTATGGCAAAAAGCCGTTTGAAGACCCTATCTGAGCTTAGGCGTGTAAAAGTGGACAGCCAAACACTGATGGTGTATCGTTGTGGGAAATATGTTATGCAAAAATGTGATTAAAATGTCGTCTCCCATTTTTATTTTTCATGTTTTTATTTTACGGAGGATTGCAATTTTGTGCATTGACTGTTTAAAGTTGGGATTTAGGTGGGTGAAGATGTCAGGGACTGAGCTTCTTCCTGGGGATGTTGTCTCAATTGGCCGTTCTACTGATCAGAGTGGAGAAAACAAGTCTGTACCTGCTGATATGCTTATTTTAGCTGGGAGTGCTATCGTTAATGAAGCTATTCTAACTGGGGAGTCAACCCCTCAATGGAAGGTGGTATTCAATTCTTTTCTCATCTTTTCTTTCTTTTTTTCTTTTGGGATAAGTTCCATCATTATCCACATGAATTGGAAGCTTATATTCTTGGTCTTATGATTAATCCTGCGTGTCTTATATATGGAAAAACTGATATGATATTTTTCTTGGTTTGATTGTGTTTTTGGTGGTATTTATATTTGGATCCATGGAATTAGATACCTGTATCTGGACAAACTTAGAACCTGCATTCACAGGTAATATGGGGTATTTTCAGAATTGATATTCAGTGTTGATGTTGGTTTCAAATTGTGATTATTCTCTTGATCCCGCATAAAGAATTAAAGTATAATGCATGCTTTCAGCAAATTAGCAAGTAACTTTTTCCCAGGTGTAAGACCTGGGTTAGATTTACGTGATCTCGTAATTTTAAATGGATTTCGGCCAAGTCAAGTGGCTTCCAAGAAAATGTCGCCTCCCCTACCTCTTGCCCCCTAGTGCCACAAAATGATTTTCTCTATCTGCTCTGAGACTTGGTGATAGGTTTTTGAGCACCGTATCTCACCTCTATCGAACCCCATCCCAAACTGCTTGTGAATGCACAGTGTTTGCCATACTGTTTAAACATGCCTGTAAAACTTATTTGTTGAAGAATGTGCAACTGCAACTGAGTCTAATCTGGAACAGCTTTGAAGATGGTCTTGCTTTTGAAACAATTATTTGCTTTATTCTTATCTAAAATTCTCCTCTTAAAGTACAAGCATTTTTCAGGTTTCAGTAATGGGTAGAGGAATTGAAGAGAATTTGTCACCTAGGCGAGACAAAGCAAATGTTCTTTTTGGTGGTACAAAGATATTGCAGCACACACCGGATAAGGTGGTTTTTGTCTTCCATTACATTTCATATGGGTATTTAGAGAAATTTTAACATTTCGTTTTCCTCAATACAGACATTTCATATGAAAACCCCTGATGGTGGCTGCGTAGCAGTTGTTTTACGAACTGGATTTGAAACGAGTCAAGGGAAACTGATGCGGACTATACTATTTTCTACCGAGAGAGTAATTTTTTTTTTTTTTTAATTGTTTGTGAATGATTTTATGCTAATCTATAGTATGTCTCTCCATCATTTCTTTATGATTTTATGTTACATAGGTTACTGCTAACAGCTGGGAAAGTGGACTCTTTATTTTGTTCCTTGTAGTATTTGCATTAATAGCTGCTGGATATGTTCTTAAGAAGGTAATTTTTGTATTTTATTAGTTTATACTTTCATATTTATTCATAATTTCATGTTGCTTATGGTAACAAAATGTGCTCTGATTTAGGGTCTAGAGGACCCAACGGGGAGTAAATACAAGCTATTTTTGAGTTGTTCGTTGATCATTACTTCTGTGATACCCCCTGAACTGCCAATGGAGCTATCAATAGCAGTTAATACATCATTGATTGCACTAGCACGTCGTGGGATATACTGTACGGAACCATTTCGAATTCCATTTGCTGGGAAGGTGAGCATTGCAAAGTATTTGGATGATCTTGTATGATAGTAGCTATTATATGCTTACTTTATTGCCACAGTTTGTAATGTTGTGGTTTTGTTTCATTCTATTATTTGATATTTAACTGAATATGGAGTCTTTTTGTATGATATTGTTCATAATTCTGAATTATTTCAGGCTATCTTCTTTTATCATTTTGTTGCTTACTCCTTAGGGTGGAACTTTTGCCCCAATGCTTTGTCGTTCAATTTTTATATGGTTTATTTTGCTTAAAGTTAAGATCATGGCTTGGACTCCATTAGTTTACCCAAAGTTCCAAATGTTTTGTGGCATCAGAGTTGGAATCTCAATGACCCATTATATCCATGCAAAAGCTGTCCTCTCTTCTTGAATTATTTTCATTCTATAAAACAATTACTGCAGTAATATGTGAACCAAACCAAAATATTAATTTTGATACAGGGGATTGAGCCACGGTAAGATGCTATGCTTTAATCGATAAGGTTTCTTTTATTTAACAAGTTGCAATTCGCAAGAATAGAGTACTTCCATTCTTTGCTTTTTTAATGTCTTTTTTTTTTATTAGTGGTGTTGCTAAGTCTCAGTTTACCTGATGTGAGATTCTTAATGGTCCATTAAAATGAAGATCAAACCAACCTTGATATGTTGGTGGACTAGATCCTGTGTTGGTTGTACACAATGCTAATTCTTACAATCATGTAATTGTCTAACTTTCAATCTGTTGCATTCTGCTAGTGTAAAATGTTTCCAGCTGAATCTGAAATTTAATATATATACACATTGAGTGGTGTTCTCTCGATATATGGAAAAGCAGGCATGAATTTCATCGCTCATCTCTCATCTTCACTTGAATAAATGCTTATTTGAAGTGTACTTCTAATGATGATTATTGGTTACTCAAATCATCAATTATATTAAGCCATTGCCTAAACTGCACTCTACATGATTTCATTCTGATTATACTATTTACTTATGCATTTTAAATCAGTTGTTCCTAGAGCTTCTTTATCTTCTTTGGGAGCATTTAATAGATTTTCCCCATTACTTGCAGTGTACTTGATGTTCTCTCTGGTGTTTACAATGTTATTTCAAAGCTAATATAATCAATAAAATAAAGAAGGGAATAAATATATACATTTTGTAGTTTAAACATGCAATTTACTTTCATTTTATGCTCGTTTTCTACATTATCTGATCTTTACCCTCCCACAGGTTGATATATGTTGTTTTGACAAGACTGGGACATTAACATCTGATGACATGGTATTGCAATTCTATGAGCTCCGATATATTAATTCTTGTGCAAGAATTTACCTTTTATGGTGATGTTTTATGCTCTGTTATCAGGAATTTTCTGGAGTTTGAGGGTTGACAGATAGTGAGGACCTAGAAACAGATATCTCTAAATTGCCTTGGCATACCTTGGAAATTCTTGCTTCTTGTCATGCCCTGGTTTTTGTGGACAACAAGCTGGTATAAACTTTTATCATTGAACAAAATGCTCAAGTGTTGTTGCATTGATTTCTTCTCACATTTTTCGGTGTCAGACCTCTTTCCTGGTTATCTTAAAGCTCCAGTAATCTGAAGTTAACCAAAATATCCTTTCAAGAAAGAGAAAGTAACAACCTCTTTTTTCTGGTCACTTGTTCTTCTTATGTATATTGATTTCTCCTCGTCGCGTTTTTTCAGTGTCAGGCCTTCCTGGGTATCCTAAAGCTTCAGATAATCTGAAGTAATAATCAAAAATTTCTTCCAAGGAATAGAAAGTAACAACTACTTCATCTGATCACTTGTTCTTCTGGTGTATATTGTGGGCAGAAGGAAGTTGAAACAGCAAACCTTCTTGTTCTACACTAGTGACTCCTAGTTTACTATTAACGAATTTGTTTTAACAAGGAGCGAGTTGGCTAGAAAAAATAAAAAATATTGCTGCTTATTAATTTTATGTAGACTAACCTCCTTTTAGTTGAGATTCCCAAAGCACCTAATCTTCTTCCTCACCCTCTTCCTCCAAGTCCAACTCAGCATCTCTACTCCCCTTCCCCCACTTGGCCGCCCCTTCCGGCTAACTGCATATAGTTATAGAGGCTGCACAGAAAGTTTCCTAAAAATGATTAAAAAATTTATTTAATTATTTTAAATCATTAAGAAGAAGTTCTAACCAGAAGAATAGCTCCTGAAGTATTGCCAATACAAATAAAAGGTCGCCCAACACCTTTTTAAAAATCCAGGCAGCAGAAAATGGACCCTGGCTGCGCAACGTATCTCCAAACATCAGTATACAATGTGAGAAGAAACGCAATTCTATATTAATGAGTAAAGTTGAAGATAAATGAAAAACAATGGAGCCTCACATTAATGCATAGTGCACCTTTCTCAAATTTCATCCAAAAACTTCTCGACGGGAATCAATTTGGAAGGCTAGTCCTTTGCTGCAGTGTACCCTTCCCCTCCCTGGCCTGTTCTCCCAGCCCCGTTACTTATGAGTCTGTCGAAGAGATCCTTGGGTGATCGTGTGTAACGGTCTCGGGGGAAGGCAGCTGGGATAGGGGGTGGTGGGTGGGGCTGGAAGATGACTTTTGAAGATGAAGGCCATTTTCAATGAGGTCAAATTAGACTTTTGATACATAATGAAGGGTTTTTTAAAACTTAAATATGTAAGTAGATATTTTTTTCTCGAGCCGTACAAGATGATTATTTTGAAAAATTTATCATTACAGTTTACGACAATATTTCTCGTTGATTTAACCATGAATGAGGAAAGGTAGTGATGGGAATCCTAGTTGATATGTAATTCTTTCCAATAGTTGAAAACAAATAGGATTTTATTTAATAGATTTTCGAGTAATTTATTAGTTGTTTACTTTTCAAATTAAATGCTTATTTTAGGATATGTATTTAGGGTTTTATTTAATAGATTTTCTAGTATTTTCCTACTCAAATTAAACTTGTTTAAACCCTATAAAAAGAGGGCTTATGCATTGTAATAGTTGGACTAGATTGTCTAACATTTTAGGAGTTGTTTACTTTAAAGATTGGATATTTATTTAGGAAACATAATTAGGATTTTATTTAACAGATTTTCTTGTATTTTCCTACTTAAGTTAGACTAATTTATATAGGGGCTTTTGCTTTGTAATAGTTAGACTTTTATATTGAATAAGTTAATAATTTCTCCTTCTAAATTCTTACTATTCTCTCCCTCTTCTCTTTCTTTCTCAATTTGGGCTTGTGTGGTAGTGTGTCGGGGTTTTGGTAGAAATGTATTTAGCCCTTGTTTGATCCGCATTTTTGTGGTAAAATGTATTATGGAATAGTGATTTTTTGGAGAATGTGTGGTTAAAAAGGAAAAGTTTTTGAAATATTCAAAAAAAATTATTTTATGAGAGAATGTGTGATTGAAAATGAGTTTTGAAAAAATGTATTCTTGAAAAATGGGGCTTAAACAGGGGCTTAGTTTACTTTCCAAATTAGATACTTAACTTCGAAAATGTAATAAATATGTTTAATAGTTTTTCTAGTACTTTATTATATGTTTATTTTCTGAATTGGATACTTATTTTAGGAAAGATAATTACGGTTTTGTTTAATAGATTTTTTAGTATATTCCTATTTAAACTAGACTAGTTTAAACTCTATATAAATGGAGCTTATGCATTGTAATAGTTAGACGTTGATATTGAATAAACCGATAATTTCTCCCTCTAAATTCTCTGTCTCTCTCTCTCTCTATTCTCTCCCTGTTCTTCTCTTTCTTCTCTTCTCTTCTCCTCTTTCTTTCTCATTCTCATTCTCGTTCTTGTTTGAATGTATTCTACGTCAGGTAGATTACTAGATCAGAAGTAGTAGATCGAATATGAACGTGTGCCGTAAGAGTTTATTCACTGGAAAAATTTAGTCAGTTCCCTCTTAAAACACAGTATTTAGACAACGGCATTAGTTGGAAGGTGAGAGTTGGAGGTTCAGTTATATATATTTTTAGCAAATCAGTATGGACTATGTCTCTTAATACCAGTATCTTCTTGTTTCATTTAAATCTCCTTACAATGTTTATTGAACTTCCAGAGTAGAGAAAAACAGAAATTTCGAGGTGGTCCCTTTTTGTTTGTGGTACTCAAAACTCTCATATTTTTCAATATCTGGATGTAGGTTGGTGATCCTCTTGAGAAGGCTGCATTGAAAGGAATCGACTGGAGCTACAAATCAGATGAAAAGTCCATGCCAAAGAAGTATGCTGCAACATTTTTATTTTTGTTTTTTAAATCCATGTTTAAATGAGGTTGATTGAACTTTGATTTACATTTCATGAATACCTATAGACTGATCATATTTATTTATTTTTTGTTCACACACATTAATATTGTTAAAAATAGTTAAAGTTGTAAGTTTCAAGGTTCTGACTTTTGGCTTTCATTGATTGGAAGTAGTTAAAATATGCACAATCGATGTAGAATGCTCTAATTTAAAGCTTGCTGTTGATGCAAAAGTCAAAAGATACTGCAGAGTGATGTGTTACATTAATTAATGTGTGGCAGTATAATATTTTTTTTCCATTTTTTTCTGGGGAGAAGGAGATATCAGGAGAAATTAAGGTATACACTGCATGAGCTTTAATACTATGGAATCTGTACGGGGTCAGTAATACCATTTATGTTCGCGTAAATGCCTAATGTTCTTTTTCTTTTCCAGTGTGTATGATCTGATCTTGAAAATTTACAAGTTTATATTTGTCTAATTTATCCATTGTCAGCTAATTGTCTGAGCGATCCTTGTGTTTCCAATTTTTCACTTGGTTTCAACAAATGCAGGGGAGGTGGTACTGCTGTACAGACTGTGCAGAGACACCACTTTGCTTCTCACTTAAAAAGAATGGCAGTTGTCGTTCGTGTTCAGGAGCAATTTTTTGTTTTTGTGAAGGTTTGAACTCACAATTTTATTTCTCATTGCATTATAAATTTGGGATGATGCAGAAAACACAAATTTGACCTTGAGGTATCCATTTGTTTTAAATTTTTTGGCTTCTAAATACTAATGTCTTCAACAATGTATTCCTAATTGTTAAGGTCATGTACTTTTTCCAAGATACAATTAGGTACTCCTGGTTTTGAATGATATCTTATGAATGATTTGATCTGTGATTCCATATGATGAATTTTCACTAGGACAGTTAATTTTACTGCCTGTAATAATGCTACTGATCGCTCAATAGAACTTATAAACAGAGACACTACATGAAACTTTAAATCACATTGAGAACTTTGCTCATGAGACTGTCTCACACTTTTAAAACAGAATAATGCCAAAGTAATTCTGAAGGGCGAAAGCTATCAGAAACAGATGTGCTTCACTGGGTTGGAGGTCTTGACCTATTTAAAATATTATTACACTAACTCAAGATAGCTTTATCTTACACTTATTAACAGTTAGCTACAGTATACTTTCAATCTGCTCTATCAAGAAGTGTATCCATAGTCAAATGTAAAGGCTCCAATTGTTTTTAATTATGTACTACGGTATACGTTTAATCAACCTCTTCCTCCAAGTTTATCATTAATAAGATCTTCTGGCATTCTTTTTTGTATATGCCCTATCCATCTTGACCTGCTGTTATATGCCAACATAACCACTACAGTTATATTTGGTAGACCGTATGGGATTAGAAGGGATAGGATTAACAGGGATAAGACTGGGGAGAATAGGATTAGGGTGGACAATATTAATGTAGAATAAGGGTATTGTTCAGATATAGTGTTTGGTGTTATACGGTAATAGAAGACCGTATAAGTAATCAAATAGAAAAAATATTATGACTATTATTAGTTATAAGAAATTTTTGAAACTACAAGTGATTATTTTTGCATATAAGCGAATTTTTTAACTTCGATTAGTTTTTTATTTAAAAGTAATTTTTAATTAAATTTTTTAAACTTGTAAGTGAATTTTTACTATGTGTAATTTTTGACCTACAAGTAAAATGTTCACTTATATGTAATTTTTTTAGTTATTAGTGAATTTTTTACTTGTTAAATAATTTTTCTACATGAGTGATTTTTTTACCTATAAGTGATTTTGTATATTTATAAGTGAATTTTTACCTAAGTGATTTTTTATCTATTAATTAAGTTTTTAGATATAAGTAATTGTTTACTTGTACGCAATTTTTTATAGATATAAATGAATTTTTGTCTTGAAAGTGATTTTTGACTAATAAGTAGTATTTTTACTTACAAGTAAATTTTATATTTTTTACTTATAAATAAACTCACTATGTTTCCCCAATTACTCATCACTCCATTTACAAGTAACAAATAATATGGTCTAAACCCACCTCTTAGGATGAGTTAATTTAATACAGGGTGGATATGGAGGGATAAATTAGCGGGATAGAAATAATCCGGGTATTGTCCACATCAAACACCGGTTTAGGATTTTTGTTTTTCCTTGTACGGTGTGATGCGGTCTACAAAACGCACCCTACAAGTTCACTTTTGTTTCTTATTCCATCTTTTCTTCTTCACCTCTAGTTCTTCTTAGCCATGCTCTTTTCAACAGCACTTGGTTTATGTATATGTTGGCTTTTGATAGCCTAATATTGGTCCCATAAAATTGCTAGTCTTGATGAAGTCGGACAGAATTTCGGACGTCTGATACAAAATTTCTGAGTTTAATTTTACAAGTCCACCACAATCAATCACAGTGGAACCAATTTTGTATGCCTCCCAATTCAGCTTGTATGAAAATTTGTTGTATACCTAGGTTAAACATGGAATCTGACTGCTTTTCTTCTCATTGTTTTTGGTGTACAAGTAAATATACCAAACATTTATGAGTATATATTAGCATGCATATTGAATTGGTCATCATTAACTCTTGACTTAGATATATGTAGTATATAATTGACGTGTGCATATATAGTTTATGTTTCTTTTTAAAGGTCTTGTACTAAGGTCATTTTTGAACAAGTGCTATTATGGGTTCCTTTTCATGTGGCGGAATGATTTTTGATTTTTCACTATTGTTTCCTGAATAGGCTCCTGCATATACTTTACATTGGCCCCTGAAAAACATGTGACCAGTGATGACAGGAATAATATTTTTTTTTCCCTATTAGTTTAATTTTTATTTTGTTTTCTTCTTTGATTTTACTGAAGTTCATGGATGTCTTATTATATATTTATATATATTATTTGAAATTTTAGGGTGCTCCAGAAACTATTCAGGAAAGACTTGTTGATGTGCCAGGATTCTATGTGAAGACTTACAAGAAACACACGCGTCAAGGTTCTCGTGTCCTAGCTTTGGCCTACAAGTCTCTTCCAGAGATGGCAGTAAGAATGTTCTGTTGGAACACTTTATCTTTACAATTTTCACCTCTTCTACCATGTCATAAATTGACATTGTTAATGTTAAATCTAACATACATGTAGATAACAGCAATTTGTCTCTAAGAAACAGTTATGGGAACAACTCTATACCAGTATCTTATATTTATTTTGGTTTCTTCAATTTTCACCTGGACTTGTTTCTACCAATTAATACTGCATAATTAGATGAACTGGTAAAGCGCAATATCCTTCGTGGTACTGGGTTGTTCCTTTTGAATGTTATATGACCACAACTATGAACAGACCCTTTGTGTAGTCACTCATCCTGCTAGGTCGTGTTTGGTAGGAGGGAAGTTGGGTGGAAAGAAAAGGCAGAGTGGGAAGTCTAGTGGGAAGTTGGGTAGGAGGGAATATAGAATGGGGTGGAAAGAGAATCTCTTATTTAGTTGAACAACTTGTAGCAAATTTTAATCACATTTTTAAAACTTCTTATTATAATCTAAGGGGAGGGACGATAGTTTTCCCAACAAGGGTACAATTGGACTTCCAACCATTCTTCCCGTTTCCACTTAAAGGTTATTGTAATGTATTGTAACAGTCAATTAAAATACTGTTGTATATTATCCGGTTAAACATCTTGTAATCCATGTGACCTTGTTCAGAAATCTTTGTGATTTAAAGTTATCAGTACAATGAGTTATGTTATTGCAGATGTCTTTTGTTTGTATAATTTGCAAGTCCTGCTTTCTTTGTAACCGAGCATGGCCTCAATTGTATAAATATTCTATGGGCTGACGTCCAGAGATCTACAATTTTTTTATTTTTTTTATTTTTCACAGTTGACAAATGTGGATGCTTAATAATTCATATATCCAGTATATTCTGCATATTCCTCTGTAAACATGTTCCTTGTCTATAACACTGTGTACAAAATTATTTCTTTATCTATTAATTGATATGTGGTAGGGTCACAGGGGTTGATTTCTTAGCTGTGTATCTTCATTTTTCCCTGTAATTGTTTCATTTATGCCTGTTTAAGCTGACACAAATTATGTCAATTGTTTGAAGGTTAGTGAAGCTAGAAGCTTAGAGAGAGAGGGGGTGGAAAGTGGTCTAACTTTTGCTGGTTTTGCGGTATAAGATCTAACTCAAAGAATGCAATTTTTGGGGAATACCCAAAAGTTGGAGATATCATTAATATTATCTCTTCTTTCTTGTTATACTTTTGTTACTTTGTGATGCTCTTCATGCGTGGTTCAGGTATTCAATTGTCCTATCAGAGGAGATTCAGCAACTATTCTATCTGAATTAAAAGGAACATCACATGACTTGGTGAGTTTGATATTCTTTCAAGTAATTTTATTATGTGCTTCTATCATCCAAAGTATTCCTGATATGTTTGCCTCAATTTCAATGGAAAAATAAGGACATGCTAGAAAGGAAAAAAGAAACAAACAATAAGCACATTTTACAGTTGGAAGCATGAAAATAAGAGTATCTTCCAAGTAATCTACATGGTTTAAAATAAGGAAATGCTAAGAAAGAAAAAGAAAGACAGAGAATGCGTCCCTCATGTTTTTTGATTATATGTTCCAAATTTTGCCGAAGATCATTTTCGTAAAAATATGAGGATTTCCATTATTTGCTTGTGGGTTCATTCCCTTCTCTGGATGAATGCAGCAAGTGTTTGATTTTGCCTTTTTTTTTCTTTTCAAGGTCCTGATAACAGACAAAAATGAGAAGCAATTTGATAAAACTGAAACAACCACTGTCAATGTCGTAAAACCAGAAATAAATAGGCTTGGTCTTTTGCCACTTGAATCATTGTTCCAAACCAAACAAACTTAAATGCAGTTTTAAGTGTTGTTGGAAATTCCAAGAATCCAGTACCCGTTCTATCCACTAGTAGTAAGGGTGTGCTTGTTTGGCCTGCTGAAGTTCGGTGAAGTGTGTGGTGGGGGTGGGATCTGAAAGTTATCCTAGCTGGACATTCGATGTACAAATAACCTTTCCATGTTTGCTTTGCTAATGCAATGCCAATCTGCCCAACTCCACACAATATTGGGGCTACAAGTGTCACTAGAAATTATAAGATTAGTTAAATTTACTTGATGGTTCAGTTGCAGGAAATCAATTTTCAAAACTTCCTAAAGTACAATACAGACTTGCAGATTAATGTACGGAAAATCATTCCAGCAATTAAAATTGCAAGCATTCATGCTTTTAATGCAGTTATGCCAAATTTGGACTGCAAACTAAAAATAGGTTTAGCATCAGTCATTCAGAAAAACCAATATGAACTGTGGTAGTTGAGATTTTTCCCATCCATGCTGACCTTGGTGACCATTCAGTATTCTTACCTCAAAAGATGCTGAGAGTTATGTCTATCTTCGAAGATCGGTCTTCTCAATGGTCTTTCATGCTGCTGAATTCCATGTTTTTTAATCTGTATATCTCGCCCAAGATTGTCCCTGAGCGAGCTCGGGAGAGACCAAACAATTACAACTCACCACACTAGGCATGGAATCGTCGTTCCTTTTATAGCTTAAATTAAATGCTATGTCAATTAGAGGAGAGTGGAGATTTATTAACCATCAATAACAATTTTTACAATGCAAATAATAAAATTTGGTGTCTAGGATACTTCTGCAGTATTTGTTTGTTTGACTTTGTCCGTGATGTTCATCATTCGTCAGATGGCTATATCCGGATGTAGATGATGTTAATATTTGTCAGGTCATGATTACTGGAGATCAAGCTTTGACAGCTTGCCATGTTGCTGGCCAAGTTAATATTATTTCAAAACCAGTACTGATTCTCGGCAGTGGAAAGAACAGTGAAGAATACCAGTGGCTGTCTCCTGACGAGACAGATATTATCAAGTACAGGTAAGAGTCCATTCTGATTTTAAGATGCTACGTGAGTGTCAAAGTTGCTTCGGTATTGTTTACCATGTTCTTCAGTCAATTGGCTCTATTCTTGTACACATCTTAAAATTTCTTCTACCTCATTTTGCATCATCTGCGAGTCTTTTTTTGGCTTAGGGAAGTTTGCTTGATTGCTCATTCCTTCAACTGCCTCAAAACTGGGAAATCATCTTTTCTTGTTGGCTTCTTTCCCTTCAGCTGTTCCAAATATTAGGGCCTGTTCTCTTTG
>CAIGRK010010232.1:0-12357 GCA_903798315.1 Fraxinus greggii | reverse complement strand
CAAAGAACAATCAAAAGAAACCAAATACACCTCCATTTGTATTTTTTCCTTCTGACATGTTGATGAAATAGAATCAAACCTATCAATCTTGACTTTATCACAACTCTCCTATTGTAATCCGTCGCAACCACTACTTGAATTAAGAATCCACATCCTCAGCTCGCGCCAAGCCGTTTGAACAATGAATGAGATTGAATATTCAGCATAATTGATTTGTATTCTTCAAAATCAATGAAGCATTGAATCTGTATGACTTACATGTAATCGGCAGAACTTCGCACAGCTAGGTAACAAACTGAAAAAACATTTTTCAAAGTTTAATTCTCTTATTAATTAATTACCTTACTTATAGTTAAAGCAATTATCAACAATAAGAATAAAATATTATCTAATAGTATCCAATAACTCGGTAATAAACTTATCATAAAAGATATACAATTATCATAAACGATTTTTCTGGATTTGTAGTAGGCTAATACAAAGAATGATAATTTTAATTTAACTTATCCTTATGTTCTCATTCTAAAAAAAATCCGAAAATATTTAACAATCTTATCATAAAAGATATTTTAAACTATGTTCCAATATAAAGAAAGGTAATTTATTTTAACAAATTCTTATACTTTCTTTCTAAACAAATCTGAAAATATGTAGGATGGTATAAAATTTATTCTACACGAGATGTATATGTATAACAAAAATCAGATCATATTATATAAAGAAGAAATATTAAAATTTGAAGCTCAAATATTCTGGACGAATCCGCTTACAATCACAGTTAGTCAAAACTAGCTGTATGGTCCGGTCATAAACTGTAACGTTTTCACGCGATTTTGATAATTAATTTAAATCAATAGAAATAACAAGCAAGCCAATAAATAAAATTTGTACAAATAAGACACATTTTCCCAATCATGTGGTGGTGGTGGTGGTGGTGGTAAAAAAGATTGGTTGGAGAATAAAGGATTCGTTTCGAGGAAGGCAACAAAATAAAATAAAAATCGAGGACAACGCAGAGAAGCATCGACACGTGACGAGGTGAACAGTTGGCTGTGACAAGCCTCTTTTATTATAGAGAGAGAAAATTTTCTCTTTCTCTTCATTATTTATTTATTTATTTTATTTTTTTCTTGAAAATTAAGGGGTATAATAATTTCTAATTAAGCACTTGGTTTGACGATCATTTTTTTTTCAAAATATATTTTTTTCTCTCTTTTCTTAAATATACATTTTTCAATAATATAATATTACACGTATATTCAAAATTTTTTTTTTTTTAACACTACATTTTTCATCAATTTACTATTGAACAGTGTATTACATACGAAAATGAGGCTTAATCAAGCCCTCAACTTTCAAACGGTCTTTAAAAATTAAGGTGCTGTAACATAAAGTGTGAAAGATTATCAAAAGAAGTGTATAAACTCAATAAAATAAACCCTCCGCAACAATTTGGGTAACAGGGTATTGAGATGGCTCTTTCGGCTATACCTACTGCCCCCTTAATTCTTTACCCGTCCTCCTTTTCTTCTTCATCTCCTCCAATTTCAATCTCCTACTCCACTCCACTTTCTTCATATAGAAATATAGCCAAAAACACTCATTTTAACACTTCAGTAACTTCCTGGAAAAGGAATCACAGCTTCATTTGCAGGGCTGCAGAATACAAATTCCCTGACCCAATTCCTGAATTTGCTGATGCTGTAAGTTTTCTTTGTTAAATTGTGCTTAGTTGGTTGAATGAATGGGCGTTTTCTTGGTTGGTTTGGTAATTAATATGATGTTATGCGTTCAGGAGACTGAAAAATTTAGGACCCATTTGATTAAGAAGCTCTCCAAGAAAGATATGTTTGGAGAATCTGTTGAAGAAGTAGTAGGAATCTGTACTGAGGTACTTCTGCTGTCCCTTTTTTTGGGTGTTCTGCTTTTTTCTTTGTTCATGTAGATTTTTATGCTGGAGTTTCTTATTATCACTTATAACTGTTTGCCAGTGGGTGTTGGTATTATAAACAATAATGCCCAAATCATAAAAGGTATACTTTTAGAACATAGTGCTAAATAATATCCCTATTGATTTGAAGTTTATGTACTAGTGTTTATAACGATTGGATATAAATATAACAACTACTAAGCCTTCTTCCTGATAAATAGATTAATTACACTATTGATTTAATTTCTGAAAGATAACAGCAGCAACTTGAGAATTAAATAGTTAAAGTGCATTTGGTGAACTTCCAATTACTTGAATCTGCTTCCTTATCCTTGATTTTCTAGAAATTCAAGTTTGTTTCTTGCTCTGGTATTTGGAATACTATGATCCTTGTTTCCAAAAATTTATGGCCTGTAGAGGCTTGTTATTTTGAGAATCATGCTGGCTAACAGCAAGCATCTTGTTGGTTCCATTCATCAATTGATTGAGCATGTTTTAATGGGAAATAAATGATAAACGAGATAAAAATCTGTAAAAACCCTTCTTTTCCTATTTTCTTCTTTCCATGTATATTGGAAAAAATTTGAAATGCCAA
This sequence comes from Fraxinus greggii, assembly GCA_903798315.1. Classification (NCBI taxonomy): domain Eukaryota; kingdom Viridiplantae; phylum Streptophyta; class Magnoliopsida; order Lamiales; family Oleaceae; genus Fraxinus; species Fraxinus greggii. Next base: position 9,832 of record CAIGRK010010232.1, on the reverse strand, counting down.
ACTCACACTCCTAAGTTAAGTTTAAGAATTTGCAAAGACCTTTATCCTGCATAGTTCACATAGTGACTATTGGCTGACACCTCTGGACTGCGAACCATCAAATGCAATAGAACGCCCCTTTGCCATCTTGAAAGCCAAAACAAACTTTACACGGCTTAATATTGAGATGCACTTTTACTCTTCTCTTGACAGGTTGTGAAGGTTATAATTCTAAAAACGAGGGTTACATTTTATTAAGATTTTCCTTATTCTGTTAAGTCGTATCAGCCTTCTTTGAAGTTTTTCTTTCTTTCTTCTTGTTTTGTGGGCATTCTTTACTCTGTGTTGTCAATGTTATCCCTTTATTGTTCGTACAAATGCTGAATTTTCCTACTTTGTATAATATTCGAACAGATCTTCAATGATTTCTTGCATATGGAGTATGGTGGTCCGGGAACACTCTTAGTTATTCCATTCATCGATATGGCAGATACCCTAAATGAAAGAGGTTTGCCTGGGGGTCCTCAAGCTGCACGAGCAGCTGTTAAATGGGCTCAAGATCACGTCGACAAGGACTGGAAAGAGTGGACTAGAAGCGAAGATAACACATAGCTAGTCCGGCTGGGGCTCTATAAACTCATCTAGCAGTCTGGGTTCTTTGTGGAAGTTGGAAAAATGGTTAGCGCATTATTTTGCGTTCCTTTAGTATAGAGCCCAGGGGCTCTATAAACTCATGCAGCAGTTTTCTTTGTTGAAGTTGCATGGAAAGAGGAGAATTGTGTGGCAAAACTTTCGCTCAGTTTCATATGAAATGTTCGATGATACATTCAAACCATGTAATAGACAAGTTGGTTTATGATTCCATGTTTTTGTATAACAAATTATCAAAATCCCATGAGTTCAAAAAACACTAAACAAGGATACCTTTATTGAATTACAGGACTAAAAAATATGTAAAATGTCAACTTTAATCCACTGTTTCCCTCTTGAAAACTCCTGTCAATAGGGTAGATACTTGAACAAAATTAAAATGACTCAAAATTGCAATTGTAATAATGGAACTCCAAACTTGTGTGGTTGACATAATCGCAATATGAAATAAAATAAAATGTGAATTTTAGGAGAAAAACCGCAGCAACAATCAACGGATGAACCGAAAGATTTGAAACACGCAGAGATTCTTGACATGGCTGCAATGTATCTTCTTAATCAATCTCTCCATAGCCATCTGCTTTTTCCCAGCAGCTATTATCGATCTCCTCCTGAACTTGACCCTCTGCAGTATCAGATAGATCGAAACAAACTTATACACCTTCAGTGACTAGGAGAGCGTAGTTTGTTAAGCTTAAAAATCAGAAAAAAGTTACTTCTATTTCCAAAATGTTTGGATAAGTTACTTTTTTCTTACTTTGAGGTTAATAAAATTACTTCTTGTAAAATAACCTATTTCTAATTTGATCCAATTAAAACCTAAGCTTAGCCAAACATGCTCGAATTCAGAGTTGAGATTAAGGGAGAAACTATTACCAGCAAGAACTGCAGCTAAGTTTGCTTGAGCATCCGCCTCAGAGTTAATGTCCTCCAGAAGATAAAATAAAAATGTCAGCATTTAAAACTTAAAAAGCCTAGGGAAAACAACGTTGACATTTGCTTAACAAAATGAATCATGGAAAATTGCACCGACANAATTAAAACCTAAGCTTAGCCAAACATGCTCGAATTCAGAGTTGAGATTAAGGGAGAAACTATTACCAGCAAGAACTGCAGCTAAGTTTGCTTGAGCATCCGCCTCAGAGTTAAAGTCCTCCCAGAAGATAAAATAAAAATGTCAGCATTTAACACTTAAAAAGCCTAGGGAAAACAACGTTGACATTTGCTTAACAAAATGAATCATGGAAAATTGCACCGACAAAATCCAAGATTCTTTTTGGTGGACTAATCGAGACAGGCGTGTAACAGGGTAGCATTGTTTGAACAAAAAGTTATACAACTGAGCTTACCCTAAGTACATGATAAATCTCAAATGAAAGAAACCTATCCTTTAATTTCTTCGCCTCCTCGTATAAATTGGAGATGTTTTCGTTTTTAACCTTCCATTGACCCTGAATCTGTTCATGAAATACCCCTCAGAATGAAAACTTCACAAAGGAAAACTGCAGAGAGATTCACTAAACAATAGCAGTAAAAGATTCCATCAATTGATAATACGAGTTACATTTACCTAATATCTTCTCTAAAATGAAAACTAAAATTAGAAACATATAGCGATTGTTTTCTGTATTAAATTCTCCATTGAGAATATAAAAGACAGATCATCTCATAGAAGTTAAACTGCAGTCATTGCACTAAGTGACAGGAAATATGCAATATAAAGCCCAAAAAGACAGTAATAAAACTGCATTCACGTACACCACATACAAAAAGCACGCATATACCTGCATACAAACAAGTTTCGAGTCACCCCGAACACGAATACTTGTATACCCTTTTCCAAGTGCATATTTCAACCCCAAAATCATGCCTCGATACTCAGCAACATTATTGGTTGCTATTCCTAAACCTTCGCGTAACCTACAAATCTAACAAGTAAAAACAGTAAGAAATATAAATAATGTATCAGGAAAAAAAAAAGGGTAAAAACCCTCAAAGTACGACAATGTTTACCAAAGTTCCATCATCAGATCGTAGTATAGCTCCTGCTCCAGCTTGTCCAGGATTTCCTTTTGAGGAACCATCAAACTCAAGAGTACAAGACTGCTGTAATTATTACACGGATTAGGCTTTTTAGCAATCAAGTCGTCAAAACATCTCTTTCAATTCTTATAGTATGAATAACAGAATATGATAAGAATTTGGTTTTCAACATTTAGTCACATTTAAGAATTTATTGCAAAAGTCAGCTCTTAAATATAAAGGCTCTTACTCATTAAAAAAATACACGCACAAAAGCACTTATCTCGAAGACTACTAATTAGCACCAACCACGGACCACTCATTCAAGATGGTCGAATGTTGTCAAACTCTCCGCTAATCAAACTTGACGTGCTTTATTAGGGTTTAATTTAATAGATTTTATAGAATTTTCCTACTTCAATTAGGACTAGTTTAAACACTATATAAAGGAGGCTTATGTATTGTAATAAATACAACTTTGATAATGAAATAAATGTATACTTTCTCCGCCAAATTCTCTCCATTCTCTCCATCTTCTTCTCTTTCTTCTCCTTAATCTTGTTCTTATTTGTTGCACCCTACGTCAATTTGATATCGGATCAAGTCCTTTTCTTTTAGTCAAACAATTTTGAGAAGTTTTGATAGGTGTTCAAGTTCAAAAGTTTATTTCAATCACCACCACATCCCTAGCCATCGCCTCTACCATCCTCTACATCCATAAGCACCCTTACCAACTGTTTCCCCCTTCGCAACACCAAAAATTCCCACAGTAGACCAAATTCAAACACAAGAAAAGTCAAGGGGCAAAAACAATCAACTGGAAAAAACTCTTTAAAAAAAAAACATTATTGCTCACGAGGACACGTGATTTGTTTTATTCTTGCTAATTGAATCAGCCGTTCAGGAGAATTCAATTGAATCTGCTTAAAGATGATGATTTGGACTGTTTAGCTCTTCTATGTCTCATGAAGTATCAATTTTTTTTATGCTAAAAATGTTCTTTTATTTCAATGTTTTGGTTGGTCATTTCTAGAAAAAATAAAACAAAAAAAGTATCATATAAAACCATGAATTCATATAAAAATTCTTATAGCAATACCATACCCCTACTTCGTTACCACTATAGCGTATTGCCCTTATCAATACAATTATTCCCCGGTCTAAGGATTATGTTGAAGACATTCGTTATCCTTCTAGACTAGTTAACCTGCAACTGTTGTACTTTGATGGTATGGATAGTCCCTGGTTATTTATTGATTGACTCCATAATCTTGAAAAAAAAATTTTGACTTTCACAAATTAAGTGACTCCATTCGTATTTGTCATGCTAATATGTCACTTGTTAAATCTGATAGGAGTTATTGGAAGATATTTTCATGTGATATTGATGGACAGCGCATTGTTACTTTGTGGGATGAGATGAATAAATATGCCCCCTGTATTATCGAAATCAGCCGCTAGATCAATTCTTTTTACACTATAGGCAATGTACATCCACTATTAGCTAATATCTAGCCCATTTCAAAGAGGTATTACGTAGTTGTGACATTAATAAAGCTCTCCACATCACAATATCTAGGTTTTTCAATGGTTTAAATCCTGAAATCATGCATAACGATATTCCTGCTTCCCAATCTTTAGATGATGGTTACTAGCAAACTAACCTATGGGACGTATCCTTCCGTCTTCACCAAGCATGTCATACACTAGGTCTCCCGCCCTAATCTCGATAGTTACTTCCCAAGCTTAGTTATGTTACTTCTCATTATAAGGCAAAAAATAAAGTTTATATTGTTGAGCTTATTGAATATTCTGATTGCGATGATCAAAATTTCAACATAATTGACTATAACACAGTTGAGGATTTACCTATAGCTTTACAACGTATACCAAACATTCTATATGTCAATCTCGTGCTAAAATTGATATCACCAACACTTTTGAGTGACTTTCTCGCTGACTTTGTTTTGGCCCAACACCATAATTCAGTTTAAGTCTCTCTTAAGAGAAAGATCATAGATTTGAATCTCGGGGACGCAATAAAAATTCGTGAGAAATAAGATTGACTCAGGCTTTCCAATAGTGGACAGTATGTAAGTTAATGGCTTGAACATAGAGATTAGGGCGTTAAAGACACTGTCCAGGTGGCCTCATTTTTATTGAAGACAATTGCTTGCTTGCATTCTTCTCCTATCGATAGTCGGTTGTTGTCTACTATATATCATCATATTGTTTTACCTATATACTTTGTTGATTTTCATGCTAAGATCAAAAGACAAATCCTTCTCAGTCATGCTTTTAACGTACAGTTTCGGCAAGGATACTTTCATGGTGATGTTTATGTCTTGTTACATGTTTTTTTGGCACAATTTCCGAAATATTAAAAGCAAAAATTTGTATCACTCACTTGAAATTAATCTATTTCATTGGCCATCATACATAAATGAAGTTTTTGTTTTCAATATATCAGAAGTGTTTCCTTATCGGGACATATTTGAACCATCGTTGTTGCAAACTACAGCATCATGCTCATGTGAATTCTGTGGTAATTTTTGCGAATGAGTTGCACACGTCGTTGCTTCATCGAATTCATTATCCCTACTTGGTTAAAAGAAAAAAATAGTCTACCATAGTCAGATCAAATGCTTAGAAAATAATTTCCAGATTTTGTCGTTCGACATATGGTCGGTATAGTTACTTGATCAGGAAGAAAAATCTTCCTTCTTAGTTAAGAAGTTACAGTCTATCTTGTCGGAGTTAAATTCTCTCAGCTAGAGAGAAATTATATGAATCTTGGTCGAGATAGTATTTAATTCAATCTCCAAATTAGACGCTCATGTTAGGAAATATGATTAGGGATTGATTTAATAGATTTTATAGTATTTTCCTACTTCAATTATGAATAATTTAAATTCTATATAAAGGGCGTTTATGAAATGTAATAGACACAACTTTGATAATTAAATAAATTGATATTTTCTCCCCCAATTTCTCTCTCTCTCTCTCTCTCTCTCTCTCTCCCTCCCTCCCTCCCTCTTCTCTTTCTTCTCTCTTCCTCTTTCTAGTCTCCACAATCTTGTTCTTGTTCATTGTATCCTACGCCATTCCGTCTAGGTAAGGTTGCAACATTCACTATGTGAACAGTTGACTAGATAGATACAAATCACATACTCACCCTACACAACTTTCACATCTGAAGATATTTGATACCAACACAATCAAACTTCTAGTTCAATTTGAAGAGGTCTCCAAAAATAGGAAACACAGATATCCATTTTTATTATGAATTTTCTGATTTATGTCTTGAGGAAGAAGATTCAATCTTGAGTCTCGACTCTCATCATGATACTATATACTTCATCAATTCATTCTGAAGTATAGTTTGAATTGCATGTTTCAGCTTCCAGCAAATATATGCTGTACAATCATTCAACACATAGAATGGATCATAGAACTAGGTAATAACATTGACTTACGCCATAATCAGACTGCTGAGCTTCCTGTAACCGTTCTTTTGGTGTTGGATCGCTCAACGTTATACCTCTAGAAGAAGAAGGTTGCTGTAAGAAAAATGAGTTGTTTATAGATCATGAAATACAGCAGTAAATAAATATTAACCAGAAACTGCACTACACCAGATTGTTTTTGTATTTTTGCTTTTGCAGAACACAACAAGATTGTCTGAGCTGAACACAACAAGACTTTCGGAGTTTGTCGAGGTAAATATTGTCTTATCCTACAATGTACTTTACCTAGACTTTAACTAGTGTATAGAGTTTTTCACTTCAACAATTACAGTACTTCACTTAAGCTACTCCCTGTTTTAAGTAGAGCACATCTCTTTTACACAAGACCCAGTAATATAAATAAGAGATCCAAGTAAATAAAGAAATTGCTTCAGGAAATTAAGGGCAATTGAGACAGGAAATTTATTGTTCTGGAATATAGATTCTTGTGGCTTTCCATTGACAATTTTTTTACAACATAACTAGAAGCACAAATGTAGGATTGCTAAAGATACCAGAACTGCATAAACCTAGGTGTTATGATTACCTTCATAAAAAATCCAAGGGGGCGAAGGGAGTTGAAATTATTTTTGATAAATTTTTAATAAATAGGACAGCTAAATTTTCCACCAAAAAAAAAAAATGCATTAAGAAAAGGCCAACCAAAAAAGTGATAATTATCTGACCTGAAAAGGGCACGGTTCAAGAGTGCTGAAAAGGTCCTCAGTTAGATCTGACACTCTGATGGAATAAAGAGCATTCTTAAGCCCACAAGCCATAAGATATTTCTCAGTGTCCTTGGGCATGGAGTAACCTTTATACACGCTGACAGGAGGATCACGTATCTGCAAGAATAAGGAAAAAGGAAAATAATTTGATTAATGCATAGCAACCATTTTAGTGAGAAAAAGCATATGGTTTTCATGGAGAAACTTTCGGTAAAATGAAAACTGTGTCATACATCAAAGTAACATCATAAATACTGCAATTCCAAATCTGCTAATAGATAGATCATGACCGCACAGTTAATGAAAAATGCAAATGGTGAGAAATTTTTTAAATACTTTTTAAATAGGTCAATAATAGCAGTTCTAACGCAGTCCTAATCCCCCACCATACTGAAAAAATAAAAGAAAAAACAGAGTCAACTATGCATTAATGGGAAGAAGAAACCTTCACTTCACTGTAATAGAGAATCTGAATCTTACGACTGAAAATTAAAAAGAAATGTCCAGTCAAAAGACATAATGAAAAAGAACAGAAACAGCAAAATATCAACTCATTTTTCCTGAGATTTGTTCATGCACTGCAAAAATATAAAAGGCAAAGTGGGGGAAAGAACCCTACATAAAATTTTGGGGCTTTCTAACTCCTTTCATCTGAACTACTAATTTGCAGAAAGTTGGCAGTGTCAATACTTTCAGTGATGAAATTGGATTAAACTATGAAATACAAACGAAATCTTAATCTAAAACCACTCAACCCTAATCTCCCTCAAATCTTTTAGTGAAACTGATTGATTTGTTAAAGTTTCCTGATAATTGGAACAGTATTTGAATTTCGTCAAATAATATTCATGTATGGAAAATTTTCATTTAGGATATAAGATGTGCTTCACTTTGATGAAGGGCATACCCACTTAGAACTCAAGCCATAGGAACCCTTGGCGCCACCATGAACTTCACATATTTATTAGGTATGACATTAATGTCATCTTAGGCTTTCTTCCTTTTTATTTTATGGTATGTTCAGTTTGAACCACAGGAAGGCAGAGATTAATAAAAGGATCCCCAAATTTATGCATCCATTCCCTGCACCTGCTCCCAGCAATATGCATACCGGAGGACTACTTAAAATACATACAAAAAAAATTATAAAATAATTGGTATATATATTTCGCCTATATGCAATAGTTTCAGCAATATCGAGCTCAATTAGCTTCTATAAACTCAAAAGAAGAAAATTGATGTAGAACAAAAAAGGCAAAACAGAAATCATGTATCAAAAATTAGAGAATGGTGATTACCGAAGATCCAACTTGAGCCTGACAATCACTTAAGCTCTTGTAAAGACCCACCAGATCACCTTTCCGAACAACAAAGAATGCTTCCTTGTCATCCTTCAATACCGGTTTAGGATCAGGATTTCCCTTACTAGAACTACGACTACCTCTACCAGACCTTTTGGTTGAGTAGCACTGAACTGGAAACCTTGTAGACAAAAATACCACATTTGATGTTCTAATACCTGCATATTGAAATCCCGTTCTCCACGAAGTAGGATAAAATCCACAAATTGGACTCTTCGCGCCAAGTTTTCCTGTCCATGATAATATTGCTGAAGAACACGTATGTAACAAGCTGTTCATTCCAGAGACCTATCCCTCCAATTCCCTAGATTTTCAGATTGAAAATTTTATTGTTTATTCATAAATACAAAAAGAAAATGGAAAATAATAGTTTTTTTTAGAACTGCACTTGTATTCCACTGTCATTTCAGATGGTTGAATGCTCTAATTAGTGTAGGAAATAAACAAAAATGATCAAACTAAGGTTAAAAAAAAAGTATGTAAACTTCATTTAGCCAGCATTATTGATTATCTAACTGTTATCCCTTTTTACCACATCAAATACCAGAAAAAAGGACTAGACCAACAAGAATAAGCACAGGGACTTCATTTGATAGCTTGATTAATTCAAATTCTTAGATTTACAATCAAAATTTTCGAACTTTATCTATTACATTTACGTAAAGTTTAAATTTTTTCTTCCTTTTTTCCCCAAAATTTTATTAGCAAAAAAGAGAACCCAAAGCTGAAAACTAATTACATTTGGGGTTCCTTTCGTCTTTTGAACTAAGCCAAACATGCTCTCAAACTTCCCATGAAGTCAATTGGAAAATATGAGAAACATCTATAGAACCCGGAAATATAGAAATAAAAACGAATTTAGACGGTAGTTAATGAAATTAAAACCCAAATAATTTATAACCTCTACAATGAAAGAGAACATACCGGTTGAATATTTGATGAAACTATCGCAAATTGAATATCTCTCTGTGTTAGTGTATTCTGTAATGCGTGTTTGTGTGTGTAAGAGAGCGATTACAAACTGCCAGTGTTTGGAGAAGGAGAGGGGGTTTTTCTTGGGTTCAATTAGACCGGTGGATTTTAGCCTCCGGTTCACGTCGAGTTTTTTAGACCAACTACATAATTATTTCATTTTTGAACTTCTTTTATTTGCTTTGAGATTAATTTCATTACACGATATAGAAGAAAGCAAACTGGCCAAGTTGATTTTCTACATTTACCAGCCCAAGTAGGTCGGATATCATTATCGATCGTCAGGGGCAGATCCGCACCTAGCCAGCTCCTGCGGTCGCCTGTGCGGAGTCCCTGCTGCTGTGTTTCCATTGTCCCTGGTTGGCCGTCAGCCTAGTCCCTACTGTTGGCTGCTGCTGGAGGTCAGTCCCTGCTCAACAGTCGGTGAGTTTGCTGCTTCAGCTCCTCTCTTTGGTTTTTTTTGTTTTTGTTTTTATTCCTTCATTGTTTAGCTTATTTGTTTGATTTATTATTTATGTTTTACAAATTATGTTTATGGAATATGAATGTGTTTGTGAATTGTGAGGCTGTAGGTAGGCTGTAGTGTTTACTGCATTTGATTTTGAATTTTTTG
>CAIGRK010010228.1:0-10359 GCA_903798315.1 Fraxinus greggii | reverse complement strand
GAAACAAAAGGTAGGAACGTTTTGCACAAAAACGTGAAAAAGTAGGGACGTTTTGCCCTAATTACCCTAAAATTTAATTAGAATAGGCCGTTGTCATATCCCATGTCAATTCCCGCTCCCACCAAAATTCATATCATTTTCAAATGATGCCTGTTACGTAACGCCACTACGCCAGGTAAGAAATATATAGAATTAATCAACTAATGCAAATTAAAATAATTCATTTTTCCCTTTAAGTTTGGTATTATATAAGGAACACGTAAGCAAGTGTTTCTATTATTAAAAGAAAGGAGTGACAATGACACATTTAATAATTGATCTCAAAATTTTTAAGAATAAATTGGAGTCAATATTGCAATTTTTGTTATTGTACTACTATGTTGCCTTTGGCATCGACTAGCAAATCCATGCACTCCAAATGAATCGATGTATCGTGGCAACCATAAAATGAGATCTTCAACAATAGCCCACTTTAGGTTTTCAAGAGCTCTTTCACAATCTTTTGGCAAGCGCAGTGACGTAATCTCTTTGTACACCGTTTTTTAGAAAATTTTTGAATTGAAAAATGTACTTTAATAAAATTTCTTTGGTGTGCTTGCCAAAATACTCATTGAATTCTCTACGAATATGGTTTCCTTCTATCCAAAGGAGCAACTACCATAGAGATGATTCTTCAATATTCTGGAGGTGGCTAACGGGGTTGTTTAACAAGTATATACAAATTAAAGTACACTACCGATCATTTAAGTATGCATAAAATAGCTCATTGTGGAAGGTACAAAACATTTCACAAGCATCGCGCCAACTTGTAATACGCGATCTTCAGTCATTAATCGCTTTCAATTCTTTAACATTTTTCGCACGATTTTAGAAAAGTGCAACACCATATTGTTTGTAAGATTTTCGAGTTGAGCAGTATTCTTCAAATAAACTCACCTAGAGTGGTACTTGTCATGTTTGGATGGATCTAATGCCCGTATGCCCAAAGGATAGGATTCCGTTTTATAGCAGAGATTCTACTTTAATAGTTTGGAGGTGGCTAACATGATTAATTAACAAATTTACTATCTATGAATTAGATCAAATCATCCGTCTAGTAAATATGTATAGAAATAGTTCATACAGAGAGTGTTGAATATGACAATGATATTGGAAAGATCAAAGACATAACAAAAACGTTGAACACTCCTTTATTAGTACCTGTTGTCTTCTTGTCATATAAATCGTCTTTGACGTAATATATACGTAATATAAACTTGAACTAATTAGAATATTCGATGCTTATTGATGTCGTGACATTGAACATAAAGGGATCCATGTTCTTGATGGTTGGACATAATTAATCTACCTTAATAACACAACATACAACATTAACCAACTTCACGGGCTCATAAGCATGTTAACATTTTCATTTTCAGGCAATAATTAAATGAAAACTTTAAAGAAGAATGATTTGCATTTTCTTTTCTTGTTTGTAAATCCAGTCATAAGAATAATTAAAGATTCAGTGGAGAAAGAAACACAAGAGACAACGAGGGCCACAAAAAGACAGACAACGCTAAACTTATGCCACGCCCACCCCACCCTCTTGTGGGCCCATAATGAGGTTCTGATCTGGCAAACTCAGTGATGCCAGCCTAGCATTTCATATACATTATTGAAATGTGGGACCCTCCCCTTCCACAAAGCACATGCCACTCTTCCCATGAATACACATTTGTTACACAAAAAAATTAAATCCCATTTGTCGCCTTGTTAATTTGACTCTTTATTTTGTAAATAATTTTCTTTCATCATGCTTATTATATTACAGCCTCACCGCTTCTTTCTCTGTCTTCTACACAAGAAAAAGGGCAAAAGGCACAAATTTTTCCGTTGCCACAGGAATTTAGTGTCGGCAAATACCCGTTGGATGGAAATAAGTGGGAAATTACGGGAATGATTAATGGGCAATAATTATGGAATTAAATTTGATTAGTGATAAAATTAAAGAAAATTTAATTGGAGTCAATATATACTAGTTTATTTGTAGATGAAGGCTGTCTTTTTCTTATTCTGTGCTGTCCCTTTCGCTTACTATTTTTTTTTCGTAGTTGTAATGCATAATTTTTTTCTCTTTAATTGCAACTCATTATCATTCAATCACACCCTTTTCTTCTCTTTCTTCTTCTCTTCACCCAGTTTAGTTGTGTACAGTCAAAGAGTTTTGGAGGAGGTGAATGAAATTTTGAAGAAGAGAAAAACATGAAAGGGCTAGTAAGTACGTTAATTATTTCATTGTTTTCCTTATTAATGTTAATTACTATTGCTTTTCTTTGATTATTGTTGTTTCAGCTTAATTTCTTGGATCAGCTTTGCTTTGCGAGTTTTTTTTTCTGGGTTCTCTTATTCTTGCTAAAAAAACGATCTTTTTTTTTTTCTCTGTTAAAACTCGTCGGATTGAGCTTAATTATTGTTTAAAAGTATGGATTCATTGTAAATTAATTTCAATTTTGATTTGATCTTCACTATTTTCAATTTGGGTGCTTGTTTACTTCTCTACATTGTCTATATGAGACGACTAATTGTTGGATTCTAGGTTTAATTATGTGTTTTTTGTAAATAAAAGTCTCTGCCTTGACAGTGAAAGAAATAATTTGTGCTTTTTTTCAGGAGGAGCTAGTAGATTTTCCTTCTTTTATTTAATAAATGTGGGTTTTTGGGATTTATTTGTGTTCTTTTTTCCCGGATCTTTTGATTGTGCTAGTGACTAGTTACCATTTTGGAATACCACGTTCTTAGTTCAAGATATTAATCCTGTGATTTACTTTGTTTTCCTAGCTAACTGATTACTTCCATTCGTATCAGTTTGTGTTAAAACCTAAGTAGAAGAAAATATAGGACTTTTCTTGGCATTTGCGAAAACTTTTGGATTTTCGTATAATATTATTTTATTGAAGAATTTGTGGTTGAAAAGAAGAGCGAGTAAAATGTATTTTGGAAAAAAAGGGATCAAACAAGGGCTTGTATAATGTATGGTGTCTCGATGTTAGTTGTTTGTCAGGAGGGGTGAAAAATTGTTTTTTTCTTTCTTTTTTTCCTAATAGAAATCTCAAACTTTTTATGTCCAAAAATGTTTCCTAGGTACTGATTTTTCCTGAAATTTTTTGTTAGTTTCTTCTATTTTTCTTCTTCTTCTGAAAAGTAAAGAGTAAAGAGAAAAAAGTACAAGGCTGTATGGAATTATGATGGTCATTCATGACAGTTTATGAGATTCTAAAATAGGAAGCTACCAAATGTTTTATGACTTTATGGATTCCTCTTTACCTTTTCCTCTTCTGTCCTCTATTTCCAGGTATTTTTCCTTTTGCTTCTAGCATTGTGTTGTGCCGCAGAATACAATGGAATATGCAAGTCTGATTGGCCGTTGACACCGAGGCCTCACAGTGTGTCTGTCTTGGAATTTGGAGCAGTCGGGGATGGGAAAACATTAAATACTTTAGCATTTCAGAATGCCATTTTCTATCTTAAGTCCTTTGCTGACAAGGGTGGTGCCCAACTCTACGTTCCAGCTGGCAAGTGGCTTATTGGAACCATCAATCTTACCAGCTACCTTACACTCTTCCTGGAAAAAGATGCCATTATTCTTGGCTCTGAGGTTATCGATCTAGTACCAATTTTCTTGAACCCCTTTTAGTAATAAAGAAAAATGCATTTTGCATGTTAATATTGGAAGACACTGCTATTCTTCTATTTAGGCAGAAACATCTATCAGTTGCCATCTATTACGCACTGACGTTCCTCAAAAATTGACATCACAAAGACCGAGTCCGAGGTTGATGCTTGGGCTCATCCAACAGTTCCCATTTGCAGCGCTCTTGTTATCAGTGCCTGCAATTGCAAAAATGGCAACAGGGACTTCCCCTAAGGGCCCTCTGACCATCAAGTTGGAAAGAGAGGGAGATTAAGTAGATGACTGTATGTAAATTGTAGGATATACTGTCAAACCTTTTTGCCTTGCACAGATGGTTATATAGTCGAGTTAGTGTTTTTAGTAATCTCATGTATTAGCGAGAAATCAAGTGTCCTGATCTCCTGATTATTATCTGGCTCCTTTAGAAGTATACATATTAATGTTCTTGTTAATGCTCTTTATATAATTTACTACACTGTTTCTCTTTGCATCCTGGAACCCACTTTATCATGCTTCATAGAACTTCTCTGTCTACAAGGCTACTTAAAATGCAAAATCTCAAGATATATTTTACTACTAATTAATAATAAAAAGAATTTATTATCCATTGAGCGTGCTGTTTCTTTCATACGTTATGTGTTAATTAAATTAGCTATCTTAGATATTCAGCAGAGGTTTTTCATTATATGAGTTTCAGCATTTTATGTTCATTTTTTGTTGCTGTATAATCTATTCAAGCTCATATCTCTTGCTTGTGTAGGATTATAATCACTGGGATGTAGTTGATCCCTTGCCTTCTTATGGCCGAGGTATTGAGCTACCTGGACGAAGATATCGCAGCTTGATTACAGGACGTGATTTAACTGATGTGGTGATAACAGGTAGCAATTTTCCCTGAAACATAGTCAATTTGCCGTTCATTTCTAGCATGAAAAACATTGTCCCATTCTATCTCTTTTATCGCTAAACTTTTCTTGTTCCAAATTAATCTCGAACTTCCTGTTCTATTTCCAGTTAGGCTTGCTGTTTATCTCTATCTGTGAAATTAACTAAAAATTTTGACGTGGCATGAAAGATTTTTTAGTGTATTGTTTCTTTGATCCAGCTAGGCAAAACCACCTCTGGTTGGAGTACTTGGGCTTTTGTAATGTGCCTTTTCAAAGTAATAAAAGAAATAAAAAAGAAAAAATTAATAAAAGAAAGGCTTAGTATGCCTCTTCCCCGACCACCATATCAGCATTTCTGTTAATTTGACATATCACCACCATAGGTTCAATTTTGTCTCCCTTTATTATTCCATTCTTGTTCAGTATCCTTACTTTCTACCTACTTTACAGGTAACAATGCAACTATTGATGGTCAGGGTTCAGTTTGGTGGGAAAAATTCAGTTCTCATTCTCTAAATTATAGTCGGCCACATCTAGTGGAATTCATAAGCTCAAACAATATTGTTATATCAAACTTAACCTTCCTAAATCCCCCTGCTTGGAACATTCATCCAGCTTACTGCAGGTATCTCGCTATACTTTCTTGAACATATGACTTCTTTTTTCCAAAAGCATATTAAAGATTCATTTAGTTTTAACATGTTTGTTTTTATTATGTCTTGTGATACAGTAAAGTCCTAATCCAGAACATAACAGTCCATGCTCCTCCAGACTCTCCACACACCAGTGGGATAGTCCCAGGTCTTTTAAAACTCTACTTAATCACATGCATATTTTCATTCGTGTTTTCTCATGAATATGCGTTTTAGGTTACATGTGTGCTCAACTAAAGATAAATTCTGATGTCAAAACCTGTGCAACACTTCATTTACCAAAAAAAGGACCCTAATGAAATGACAGATGCATGTATGGCTCCTCTAAAAAAAATTACTTATATGTTTACTTATAAGTAAATAAATAATTATTTTGTTGATCGAAGTTGGAAATAAGTATCTTATGCCGAAATGAGTAATTTCTGGATGCATAAATAAGAAAAAGGTAATCTATCTGAGCATATATGGAAGTAACTACATTCATATGCTTCCAATTTTTCAAGATAGGTCAAACTAGGAAGAAAATGGAGAAGGAACACCATGTGCAATCAAAGAAAAAAGCAACCAATCATTAGATATATGCTTAAATTTGCTCATAAGTTAAAATTAAGCTTAGTCCAAGAGGCTGCTAATTAATGTTATGGGCTGACAATTTTCAAGAGAGGTCAAACTAGGAAGAAAATGGAGAAGGAACACCAAGTGCAATCAAAGAAACAAGCAACTTATCACTAGATATATGCTTGAACTTTCTCATAATTTAAAATTTTAAGCTGAGTCCAACAGTTTGCTAATTAATGTCAACTAGCATCCACATTTTTTATCCTAGTTACGGGTTAAGTTTTTAAATTTAAAAGCTCTCTTGTTTTCTTAATTAGGCTTCCCGTTCTATTATTTCCATGTATAGTAAAATAATGAAATGTGAATTTCAGATTCTTCTGAGTATATTTGCATCGAGAATAGCAACATTAGCTTGGGTTATGATTCTGTCGTGCTTAAAAGCGGTTGGGATGAATACGGAATTGCATATGGCAAACCAACCACTAATGTCCATATTCGAGGGCTCCGCTTGCAGTCTTATTCTGGCTCTGGCATGGCTTTTGGTAGCGAGATGTCAGGTGGCATTTCTAGTATACTGGTCGAGAACCTTCACGTGCTCGACTCACTAATTGGAATCGAGCTGAAAACTGCTAGAGGAAGAGGGGGCTACATCAAAGGAATTTACATATCAGACGTGTTCTTGGAAAATGTACAGCAAGGACTTAAGGCAACAGGTCAGTGGGATACACATCCAGACGACCAATTTGATCCCTCAGCATTGCCCGTGGTCAGTGAAATTACCTTTACGGACATAACTGGCATAAACATTACTACACCGGGCTACTTTTCTGGTATTAAGGAATCTCCCTTCACTTTTATATGTCTCTCCAATGTTTCTTTTTCCGTTACTTCAGACCCATCCACATCATGGGTCTGCTCCGATGTGTCGGGTTCATCGAAAAACGTGACACCTGAACCATGTCCAGAACTTCAGAGCTCAATTTCTAATTTTTCTTCGCAGTGTTCGTTTCTTTCATATCCAAATAGTCAAGTTGCATATTCTTGATTCAAAGTGCCTAAAGCTCAAATATTCATTCATTGATCTGTACAATGCAATACAACATTCCCTCAAACAGTTATGGTGCATAATCTTCCAATAATGTGCGAATTGGAAACTTCCATTCGTGCCTTTTCAACCTATCATCGACAAACTATAGCATGCTGCAAATTCTTCCAAGTGGTGTCCGTTTATATTCCCATTCCTTGTGTACAGTGTCGTTTTCTTCTTTCGTGTGTAAGAAAAGTTTTGGTAGTGCAGAACGACTCGGATACTTGTTTCTTTCAGCATTATTCTTCATTTCAAATTATTAGTCATTTCATTCACAT
Source organism: Fraxinus greggii (assembly GCA_903798315.1). Taxonomy (NCBI): domain Eukaryota; kingdom Viridiplantae; phylum Streptophyta; class Magnoliopsida; order Lamiales; family Oleaceae; genus Fraxinus; species Fraxinus greggii. The sequence goes on along the minus strand of CAIGRK010010228.1, from coordinate 3,223 downwards.
TGTAAATTCGGGTGGGGGCTGAAACNCAACATTCCCTCAAACAGTTATGGTGCATAATCTTCCAATAATGTGCGAATTGGAAACTTCCATTCGTGCCTTTTCAACCTATCATCGACAAACTATAGCATGCTGCAAATTCTTCCAAGTGGTGTCCGTTTATATTCCCATTCCTTGTGTACAGTGTCGTTTTCTTCTTTCGTGTGTAAGAAAAGTTTTGGTAGTGCAGAACGACTCGGATACTTGTTTCTTTCAGCATTATTCTTCATTTCAAATTATTAGTCATTTCATTCACATTGTAAATTCGGGTGGGGGCTGAAACAGTGTCACGATTGAAGACTTATATAGTCGGAAATTGCAAGAATGGTTCCTTTGCTTTTTTCCATTGCATTACATGCGTGAAACTATGTAGGCTTTCTTGTGTTTGTGATTTTTTCGTGCTTATTTTGTCTTAAAATGCTTGGTTTGAGCTCCTTCACTCCACGACTTTGTTATTTAAAGCACAAATCATGAAAACGCTGTGATGAAGAAAAACGAGTTAGATCAATCACACGATGACGATCATTTCTGGTTCCAACTACCGTAATCAAAATAATTTATACAATGGAATGATAATCCATCTCTTTTCTGGAGATTAAAGTGTGTTTGGTACGCTACATTGATACCACTGGACATCATAATATGCTATTTCTTCCATAATCGTGCCGGCTTACTAAACAGAATATGAGGATGTCTGAATTATGAAAGAAAGGGGAAAATCTTAAGTAGTGTCATCATCCTGGTCTCCAGGAGGTCGAAAAATCCAGCATCATAAAATGATCTCTTTCCCTTGTCCGATAAAACTGCAAATAAATGGCCAAAAAAATCAATAATAATATTGCTAAGCCAAATTATCAAATCCTTTTTCTTAGTTATACTGACCTGAATAGGCTTCTTGAATTTGTTGGAACTTCTTTTTAGCTTGGTGGGATCCTTGATCCACCTCTCTGGGTGCAATTTCTGTAATAATGATCGATTTGTTTCTTCTTTGATACGGTCGATTATTGTTCAATCCTCAAATGTAAGAAGAAAATTACCATGGGTACGAATTTCAGCATCCAAAGCCTGTTTACAAATCCCCAGCACAGAATAACAACATGAGCTCTCATTGTGAACTATTTCTTTACCTGACATTCTCAAGAGCCAAGAAAATTTGCAGAAATTTTGGGTTGTAAAGAATGGAAATTAGTAGTACTAGTTCAATTGTGTCCCTGTTTTTAAGTAGCTGTTGAAGATATGTGAAATGTAACCTACAAAATGCTGACATTTATGGGTTTATGAAATCTAGGGATCTAATGTAACTGCTTGTGAATCACAGTCTCTCAAACTTTAAAAAGTGTGGTGTTCATGTTAAAAGTCAACGGCTATTGCATTCAACATTTCATGAGGATTTTACATTTTTCACAAGGTATTGAAAATAAAATTTGAAACAAATAAATTTGTTTCTCTTCCAAAGTTTGCTTTACCTTAAATGGTTCAATATTGACAAGTGTCAAACTTGAATGAGAAAATGAGCGTGGCATATACCAATTTTGGATAAAATAAATTTGATATATGACTTGAAAGACTACCATCCGAAGGTAGCATTCGACATAACAGAGGACTTTTCCGTCAAAAACGTTCCGTTAAAAAGCTAGCTTAAACAAACCAAAAAAAAAATAAAAAAATTTAATGATCAATTTGAAACAAAATAAAATTGAGAATAAGTGTTAAGCAGGGCCCTTACTTGCATGATTGTGATTGGACTTTATATGCAACATGTAAAATGATTAGAAAAGGAAATTCACTGTATTCAAGCTAAAACCCTTTGATTAAGCAAGCAATAACATTTTCTTTCCACCAGTTTCTTATCAATTGGCTATAGGAACATGAAAATACAGGGGAAATAAACAACAGCACAAACACAAGTAGTTGCTAAGAAACATTCTGAACTTGGACAGTTGAATTCATTCAGGGACTTTACACATGATGAAAAATTATAAACCACAATGACAGAAAAATTACTGCAACATGTCCATGGCCCAAACACACATTAAAGTTCTGTTTGCAGGAATCATTCAGAAACATTTACAGGGTTCAAAAATATAGAAATTCCTTGAAAAAAATTGTTTGACATTCAATGATCCTTGTACTAATCATTATTATCAATGTCAGTATACCATTGGCCTTGACAATGTTGATAACAATTAAAACACAAAACCAATCAGAGCTTTGGTTGCACGCAAGGTATCGTTAACTCCTTCAGGCAACCTCTGATTGGCTGATTTCAAGAAGATCAGGAGGGAATGCTGTAACTAGAAAGCGGTGAATCATTTCAAAACTGGTAAATGTAATTACGGCAGCTGGTGTGGTCCTAAGCAGATTGGTGGTGCACCCCCGGTAAAAACCTAGGATACCCTCCAGCTGAAAAACTTTCTTAATGCAGTCGACAACGACAGAATACTGCTTCTCAGAGTGGTGCCCTTGCTCTTGAAGCCTTGAGCGCACAACCTGCATACAAGATTTGTCCAAACATAGTATTCAGTTGTCAAAGGTGAAATTTTTTTATTGAACCTTTCTGGTGAAAATGGATTCAAGTAACCATGTCCATAGGTAATAAAGGTTTAATTTGTTGTTTATCAGAGTTAAAACTACACACGGTTGTTGAATCAATATACAAAACAAGCATCGGTCATTTTTACTGTTTATAACAATCTTGTTGTAGAGTGTTTGCATTGATACGATAAAAATATTAATACAATACATATGGCATTTACAAGATTTATAATTTATCCCATTTAACCCCCCAAAAAAAAAAACCAACTTTTTTGTACATATAACACCTATTATAAATATATATCTAAGTGTACAGTATTATTATGATCGATGAAGGAAAAAGAAGAAATCAAATGCAACACTGAAGGGAACAGATCAAGCAAACTAGTCATAGTAAGAAAAGAATCATGTTAATCAAAAAAAATTAAACACAAACAATATATTTACCTAAGACTTCTATGATTTGCCACTAACTTATAAAAACTAATCCCATCTAAGATTTCTCAATTTCTTTCCTCTAATCAATATTCAAACCCTGATAACTATTAAGCAATGAAATTAGTCAAAGTGTCTAACTACGTTTATTTTGTTTAAAAATCCATAGTAAGTTGCAGTCATACAATTTTTTTTTTTTTTTTTACAAAATGTACAT
>CAIGRK010010165.1:0-10000 GCA_903798315.1 Fraxinus greggii | reverse complement strand
TTTTCTAACTTTTTAGGTGTTTGATAGGATTAATTTTCTTAACAAAACTTCTTCCCACCTCCGTCACACGTGCACATTTTCAAGGATTTTGTGGAAAATCTTTTCCCAAAAAAAAATAGAGGGAAAAAGTTTTTCAGGTTCTGATTTTTTTTTAAGCAATGAAAATAAATTTTATCACCAATTGTAAAAAAACATTTTATTTTAATGGACAATTTTAATGTAAAACAAAGCCAAACGAATACTAAACTTTGATGAAAAATAGTTTTCGAGCAAATTATTTTTTTTCCACTTTTTGGCAATGGTAACAAATTTTATAACTAATTCTAAAAAAATAAATCATTTAGTGGACAATTTTTATGTAAAATAAAGTCAAACGTGAACAAAATGATCCAAAATTTCAAAATTTTCCCGTGTGGAAAATTATACTAATCAAACACACTTAATTAACAATTCTCTACAAAACAAGTTCTAGGCAATTACTTTTTCTGGAATTTTTTTTCTTTGCACGCATTTTCCACCCTTGCTATCAAACGGATAAATAAATTTCACTTTGATGTTATCGGTCATATATGTCTCGAGTTTGTAATTAGTTGAATACCTGTTTTACTTCAAATTTTAAATCTCGCAATTGGTCAAAATCTCCTTGATAGAACTCCTTTTAATACTTTAAGCTTGCAAAATATTTTCATATCTTCAGCCCTCTGCAAAAAAAAAAGAATATATGTAGTATGTATATATATATAAAGTCTTTTGCTGATTTAGGTCATGTTTGACCTGAATTAAAATCTGATTTTACTTTAAGTCAAAGTCAAACAATCAATATTAACCACATATTCCATGGGTTCCACATCTTTTCAACCACACATTTTAAAAACTTCTATCACAATCCACTAAAAATCTAATTTTAATCCCCACCAAACACCCTCTTAATATTTCAATGAAACAAGTAATCACATTATAATACTTCTGTAGAATGGTGAAGGGAGCAACCGAGAATAGTAGATTCAATTTCCATCCTAAATGTGCACCTCTAAGGATCACACACTTTGTATTTGCGGATGATTTGAGGCTATTTGCTAGAGGGGATGTTACATCGGTTGGTATCTTGATGAATTGCTTAATTAGCTTTGGTGATATGTCGGGACTTAAAATGAATATTGACAAGTCTAGCTTGTTTAGCACGGGAGTTCATGAGAAAGAGTTGGATGATATTCTTGCATTAACAAATATTTCAAAGGGCGCCATGCCATTTCGTTACTTGGGTATTGCACTTGCGGCGGCCGTTTGTCACATATGGATGTCAAGGAATAGGAGGATTTTCGAGAATCTAAAACCGTAAGTTGAGTGTATTGTAAGACGAATTAAAATATACGTATACAAAGTTATGTTCTAATTGTATCCTAATGTTTTGATTTATTGGGAATCGTTAGCTATGAGTCACTAGTCAATATCGTTTGTACATCTTTTTTCTTATATTTGCTCGGCTATGTCTGGAGTAATTGTATGTCCTACATGATTGATGTTATGCCCGAAGTTTTTGTACATGAGGTTTTGATATATAGTAATTTACATTTATCGATTAAAAAAATAAAAAAACACTATCTATTGCTTCTACTTTATGTGATGGGAGTGTTTTATTGATGATACTATCCTTTTGTTATGTTGATTTGTATTGTCATTTTCTTGGTCGGATATGGGGGGTGGCAGCACTAAGCTGTAGCCTATATCCAAAATAATTGCCCAAAGGGCAAAATGAAAATGAAAACTTAGCCCATTAGCCCAGCAATAGCCCACCATTAGTCCAAGGGCACTTAGCCATCCCACCAATCTCTCAAGTAAATGTTTTGTTTTAGTTTTAAGCCCAAGTCAAAATTCCACTAAAACTGTATTTGCAGAGAAATTGCTATAAAACCTTAAAATCTTACCCTAGAATTCTCAAGGGATTTAAAAATTTCTATGTTGATTCGATGTTACCTGTTGCTCCTCACTTCCTCTGGGACGTCGACATTTCAATGGTTGTCAAAGACTGCCACAAGTATTTTCACTAATAATATCTATACATTCTAACATGTCAGTTAGATTGCGCTTTTCAATGAGAAGAGTATAACTAATAATGCTAAAACCCTTTTATTTAACTACCATTCATTGGCAATTTCCAACTCTATTTAACTACCATTCATAGGGGTGATCTCTGCCATCTTCTTCATTTTCAGCATTGATTTGATATAAAATTGCTGTTGAAATTCAATAAAAAATGGAGGGAAGTCGTTAATTATTGAGGATAATGGCATGGCATGGAATAAATTTAAAGTGTTCATAACATGATTTGACCATAAGAGACCACTTGTGTTTTTATAAGGATAATAATTCAAATTCTATTTAGATATAATTTTTTTTATTTATTTTAGGTTACATATGACAGTATTAGGTTAGATAAGATTCATGTGATGAAAGGTTGGTTAGACTAAATCCCAAGCTATTGTATCAACTTTTTATAAAAACACAAGCCATTGGCACTAACATTAAAACAGCTAATTTTACCTACAATATATTTTTTTTAAGTAGGTATGACCCACTTTTTTTAATTGAGACTCAGACGTGAATAAAGAATACATATGTCAATTCTCAAGCGTCAATGGGTACTAAGTTGAGTATTTTTGAAGTCCCGTTTTCTTGACATTTACTCAATCGAATATACAATATTGTAGCATGTGGGTTAGTATTGGTACTTTGAGTTGAATTCAGTAACGATATCAAACACATAATATTTATATGCATAGCTTTCTATCGCACGAGACACTAATTCTTTTTACATTCAAACATAAACTAGAGACAGAACATTTAAGAATCATACTCCCATTTATTACAGATTTACTGAATTTCTTATTCAATAGCAAAACATGAGTAATCAGCTACTTAGTTTTCATTTGGAAGCAGCAACAGCTCGGAAACGGGCTTGAAAATGCGCAGCTAACTTATCTTTGGGAGGTAGATTTTCCTTTATAATACCGAAATTATGAGTTCATCAATCCATTCACCTACATTGGGAAATTTCTCTTTTATGAATACTTGCAGTCCTGCCACTTCTTGGAGAATTCCAAACCAATATGCCACGAAATTGCCAGTGGCATCGACCATTCCAATAGTCTCACCCGGCCCAAAGGACTTCTTGCCCGAAAGTGTACCCTCAAGAATTTTCAGGAGATGAGTACATTCTTCCTTGAGCTTCTCTTGCTCCTCTCCTTTGCTCCAACATACTTTCCACATCGCAGGCACGCACTAAAAGCAAATGACTTTTTTTTTTTCTTTTTGTTGGATGAGTAAGTGATACACACGTATATTGTTAAGGAATAAATTCCACGTCGAGTAATTATCGAAGTATAGATCACTATATAAAGATTTAAACTACATTTCTTAATAAGATTGACATTTTAAGATAAAATTTCAAGTCTTAATATCATATCAGAGCATATTAATCTCGAACGAGAAATTTGATCCAATTAAAATTAAAAAATAAGTACACGAATTTCAAAATTGACTGCTCAAGTAAGCCACAATCTTGTTGGGAGCTTATTAAGTCCCAGTTTAACAATCATTAAAATGAGTTTTACGGGAAAAATGAATTTTGAAATAGTGATTTTTTTGAAAATGTGTGATTAAAAATGTAGAAAAAAATTTCAATGTATGTGCAAAATATTTTGTCTATGTTTGGTCACCATTTTTTCAAAATTCATTTTCAACCACACAATCCCTTATAAAATAATATTACACGTAAATCAAAATATTTTTCTTATTTTTTAACTACACATTCTCCAAAAAATCACTATTCCAAAACTCGTATTCTCCCAGATTTTCATTAAAATGAAGTCTAAACAAGGGCTTTATTGTGAAAATGTGTAGTTGAAAATGAGTTTAAGAAAAAACGAGTTTTGTTTTAATGGTTGTCAAACATGGGCTAAGTGATAAATCCCACGTCGACTACTTATCGAAATATAAATTAACATATAAGAGATTAAACAACTCCCCTAAATAGTGTTGACTTTTTAAGATAGAACTTCAAATTTTAATACGTGCAAGATATCGTGGCACAAAAAAATGCTAGCTTAAAAGAGAGTGTTTCCTTTGTAATAGATTAAAATTTTAAACGACGGTTTTAAATGTATCTCATATTTAACGACTCGTGCGTTTAGACAACATACATACCTTCTCATCGAAGAACTTAGCCCAGAAGCGCGCAGTGGCTCTTTCATAAGGATCTCTTGGCCAAACGGAAGGGCCTTCCCATGTTTCATCAATGTATTCAAGAATCACCGAAGACTTACAAATTGGCTTGCCATTGTGGAGTAGCACCGGAATTTTCTTGTAAACTGGGTTGTACTTTAGCAGCAACGGTGACGTGTTGTTCAAGTCTTCTTCTATGAATTCATATTTGACGCCCTTAAGTTTCAAGGAAATCTCAATTCTCCGGCTAAATGGGCTAAACCACGTACCAAATAGTTTCACTTCCGCCATTTTACACCTTGAATTTCACCCTATATTTTCATTCTGCAAGTTGAGCTCTTATAATGCCCCCGTTTGGCTCACATTAATTTTTTTTTTCTTTTAACCACACATTCTTAAAGAAAAACTATTCCAAAAATTATAATCTCAAATAATAACAAATAATGGAGGACCAAACGGGTGCTATATATGCAAAGGTAGCATATATCTTGTTCGCCAAGAAACAACATTGAATAAATTAATATACTAACAATTTTTATTTTTATTTTTGTAATTTTATCAAGTAATCGATATTGATTGTAGTAGGTGTGAAGTGCTTGTTTAAACTTTGCTTGCTTACAATATATTTATATATAATAGCGAACAAGTAATTTAAGAGCCTGTTTGATAGCACGGAATTTTTTAGGGAAGTAGGAATTCATTTTCCATTTTCCGCCTTTTAGGCTGTTTGGTAGGCTAAATTTTCCATGGAATTCATTTTCCGCCCAATTCTTGGTTTTCAACCAGGCTACTTCCTCCCCCCCCCCCCTTTTGGCAATTGGAAAGAATTCTATTCCCAATTGTAACAAATTATATCCATTTAATTGACAATTTTTATGAAAACCAAAGCCAAATGAACACTCAAATGTCCAAAATTTCAATTCCATGTGAAAAAATTATACCAATCAAACACAATTAATTGATAATTCCCAGTAAAACAAGTTCTAGACAATTCAATTCCCTATAATTCATTTTCTTTCCATCGAAATTCTATTTTTCCAATCAAACGGACCCTAACTGTAATTTTTTTCTCTTGAAAGTTGACGTATGGGATGATCTCACCAACATCCTTCTTCACTCTTTAGCATTAACTGATCTTTATCCTGAACCTTAAATCTCATGAAATTTCTGCAAAAAGAGTTATACTATATTGATAGACTCAATGATAGAGGGGACACATGTCAATACATAATTGTACAGTTTGAAAAAAAAATATAAATTACTATTCACATATCATTGTTCACATGTCACGACTCACAAATAACCGGTCATATGGTATATGTCGCAGATGTTCAAATGTCACTTGTTACCGTTTATAGATCAATATTAATTGTTCACAAGTTCCCATTCACAGGTAACATATCAATGTGTATACGTTATAGATCCAAAATAATTGGTCACATACCATTGGAACAATATCAAAGGCAACATATAAATGTAAATTCAAGATAACTGGTCACATGCTATTGAATTCTCTGAACTGGTCACAAATTCAGTTAACCAAATTTCGACTGTGAGAATTGAAGTTATTTGATCCGGTGAGTACTTTGTAAATTACATCAGTGGCTATTTTCAACTCTTATTTTAAAAAAATGGATTTAAATTACACCAACGTTGCTCAATTGTTGACGATCTTCAACGGTCGCTATGTTTCCTCCTCCCTCTTTCTAATATCTGAGTTGACGATGATTATTCGCCGTTGAATGATGATAAGTTCACCTCTAAAGAAAATGTTTAGCCATCGACGATCTGTGTAAATTCTATCTTTCGTACACCAAAGTTATTTAGATATATCTGAGTTGAGAACGAATGGTAAGCGATATTAAAGCAGTGGTAAGTCTGTATATTTTATAAGATAATGTACTTAAAAAAATGTAAACAGAAAGAAAAGGTGAGAGGTGAGACTAACGTTACTACTACTATAGTTATGATTCGAGTGAGATTTAATTATAATAAACTGTCCTGTGGTTACTACTGCATTTGCATGTGTGTGAAATTCCATTTGCATGAATTATTGCTTGATTCTGGTGCATTGTTTATGTTACATTATGTTTGGTGTGTAAATTTGTATGAATTTAAGAGTGATCATGTTATTGTGTATAACGTGTAGCATTCATAGTGGTTGTGTTTCCTATTGTGAGATTTGACGCTTCATGTGTCATCACTTTAATATGTGCATTAGCAGTATGTGTCAACTAGTAACGTGGACTATAGATGCCATACGGTGCATTGGTGACATGTACTAGGGATGTGTAGGATTGACAGTAAACCATGAGAGGTGAGGTGATTAAATATTTTGGAATCGTCTATCTATTAGAATCCTGATTGAGTGGAGTGAAAGAGTGACACTCCTATCACATCTATTAGGTAAAGATCAATTATTTATGTAGTTTGAGAGATGTGACGTAGTAATAAAGGAACATCCCTAGGTTATTGCAAAAATTTCCATAAACTTATATTTTTATCTTCATAATTCACTAAGAAATAGATGAATTCGGAGATGCAAATGTTAGTCTCTAGAATTTTATTGCAAAAATCGTCTTAAAATTATTACATTAATATAAAGACGTAACTACTTAGAACTTTAATTATTTGTTTGATATTACACTAAGAGGGCTGATCTCCTACTCATGGCGGGTTGAAAAGATAATTATTTGTTTGATATTACACTAAGAGGACTGATCTCCTACTCATGGAGGGTTGAAAAGATCTTGTCCACCGATGAGGTGGCAAGATGTGGTCTTACCCAAGAGCAGACCCAGCACCTGACCAGCCCCCGGGTTGCCCATGCTGGATCGACCGGGAGTTTTAGGTTGCCGTCCGTCGATCGCCAGCAGAAATGAAGAAGACACGGCTACGCCTGCCAAGAATGGGTGGCCATTGGGCCCGGAATTATTTTTTTCCTTTCTTATTGTTTGGGCCTTTTCAATGAATAGGACCAATCCATGGTTATTGCCTATTGGTCCACCGGATGAATGGATTTATGGGTTCATTAATTATTAGCCAAAAAACCTAATACGATTCCAAAATTGAAAACAGGAGGAAACGACAATAAGAAAAGTGAACGCTGCGGAGGTACAGACCTCCTCTTTGACATCGCCGATCGATGAGACCGGTGGATGGTGGTGAACGGTGAGCGCCTTTGGCCTTTGCCCTTNCGCCTGCCAAGAATGGGTGGCCATTGGGCCCGGAATTATTTTTTTCCTTTCTTATTGTTTGGGCCTTTTCAATGAATAGGACCAATCCATGGTTATTGCCTATTGGTCCACCGGATGAATGGATTTATGGGTTCATTAATTATTAGCCAAAAAACCTAATACGATTCCAAAATTGAAAACAGGAGGAAACGACAATAAGAAAAGTGAACGCTGCGGAGGTACAGACCTCCTCTTTGACATCGCCGATCGATGAGACCGGTGGATGGTGGTGAACGGTGAGCGCCTTTGGCCTTTGCCCTTTAGTTTTGTCGCCCATAACCAAATTTTGGGATTTCATAATTATTGATACTACAATGGATATCATAATCCATATTCTATATATCACAATTTATAAGCTAATCTTGAGATGAACAGAGAACATCGAAACTTGAAAGACTTGCATAATTGTCGGTGGTGATTCGTGAATGAACCGTTCCGTTCGATTTCAACTTTCAAGTTTCACTCTTTGTTTTTTCCCTTTTTTTTTTGGTGAATTTGTAATTTATGAATTATGAGAAATGAGAATTTATGTTGTATTATTGTCTGAGACTATGAGTTATGATTTTGAATTGTGAATTTTGATTTGGAAATTTAGGTTTTTAGGATTCGCCCCTGGTCTTACCACTTCACCGGTGGGGTCAATACTGGTGAGATGGTAAGACATCATCTTGTCACCTCATCGATGGACATGATATATCCTGCACACTATGAGCAAAGACCAAAGGTCATTTGTTATAGATTTTTTTAGAATAAATTTTATGAAAATGATTTTTTTGGAGAATGCTAGGTTAAAAATAGGTAATAGTTATGGATCCACGTGTACAATTATTTTATTATGAAAATCTGTGGTTGAAATGAGTTTAATAAAAAATAAATTTTAAAAAATACGTATCAAACATATGTTAGATATTATTATTATTATAAAAGTTAACCAAATAAAGTATTGTTACACCCATTTTCTAAAAGTAATCTTTCCTCGTTCATTTGCAATCACAGATTTGATGAGATCCACAAATTTTATTAATTTTTCAACTATATATTTTATCATTCTTTGTCAAAATCTACTAAAATTTTTCATCAATCATCCATTGTAAAACTATCATTTTATAAGAATAAAGTTTGCTTGAAATTCACGCTATGTTGCATGAAACATAAATTGTTCGAGTTGATTTTTATGTTGAAACGGTTTTTCTTTATCCGTGGGTCATGAGTTTGAGTGTATGGGGGTGTATCGTGAACATCAACGACGTTAAATCTGGTCTTTGATGGTCCTTTAGTTGTAGTGGACATCAACAAGTACGCCAGGCTAAAAGTTATGTGAGAAATAACGAAATGACTACAGTCAATTAGGTCGATTTAGAATCACTTTTGGAAGGAATTATAATAATTCTTGTTGCTTAGCATTTCAATACGAAAGGGGCAATGTCAACAGATTGGAGATAACTTGTGCTCTATAAACAATGAATTTGTGAAATTTTGTACGTTTCATTGATAAATTCTGCAGCGACAAGGCAACAAATCCTATATACAAAAGAAAATTAATCAATTTTCTAAAATTTCTCCTCTAATTATTCTCTATCATCTCTCTCCTATAACTATGCTGACTACCCATACAATTAAAGAATATAACATGTTTCCTATGATTATGCTAAACACTACACAATCGTGAAATATAACTAATTATGTTGGCCTCAAAAATGTACCAATGATATGCTCAGCAGATCGTAAGGCTTCTCACGTCCATGCAAGCTCAATTCCTGCACACTTAGACAAACCATTAGTCACGTGTGGCCTTCTCCGAAGGGGGTGGAGTTGGCCACACGTACTCTGATTTAACGAAGGCCGTTGGACGATAATGCATGTGGCCTCGTCCAAATGACTGACATTTCTTGTCATAAACATCAATCAATAACAGCCTTCATACCATTTTCGCATCCGTAGGGCCTAGCTTGCGGCCTTGGACTTGACCAAATAGGCTGGCGGCAACCATGGGGGCAGCAAGTTGTCTTGTCAATCACATAATACAAGATCTGTTTCAGATCTCTTCATTGCCTCATTCTGGACCTGCTCTTCCCATGGGGTTCGCGGGTAATGGGGTTGATCCAGCTTCACTTTGCGGGGAAAAGGGTCGTCCGAACTTGAGGTCAGTCCAGCTTCGCCTCATGTTAGTGTACAAAGTGTGGGATCGTCGAACCATTTGCCACGTAGGATGTTTGAGACCACGTGGAAGTCCTCGGTGTGACAACAGTCCCTGAAGTCCATGTATGATTATTCATATAATGCATGGACTTTCGAGTTTGAAGAAGTAGAAAGTTATGGTTGTAACCTCGAGCTTGAAGAGCAAGGGCATCGCTTGCAAAAGGCTAGATCTAATGAGGTGGTGCCCTTGTTGTAAAGGGCGAGCCGCTTCAATGAAGGTGAAGCCCGTGATGAGGCTAAATTGTTCGAGGCGATGCCCTTATTGCCAAGGATGAGCTGGTTTGATGAAGGTGAAGCCCGTGATGAGGCTAAATCATACGAGATGATGCCCTTGTTGTAAAGGG
>CAIGRK010010127.1:0-18434 GCA_903798315.1 Fraxinus greggii | reverse complement strand
ATATATATATATATATTTGTAAATTATCTTTTCTTTTTGCCCAATCCTCATTTCTTCCCTACACGTCCACCGCACACATACATACTTTCGAAGAAAAGAAGCAAAATGGAATAAAGAAACAACTAAGCAAGCATTTTTTGAATAGTGAAGTCTACATTTCAATAATTTTTTCTTATTTGGACGTTTGCGTTTTTCTTTGACCTCGAGAAACATATTCAAAGAATCCGTTTGGGAAGAGGAAGGACTCCAACTACCCAGGTGTTTCCCCCGCAATGAATGGAGCAACACCACCAATGACCTACCAGTAGCTAGAAGGGGATGTATTCTGTTCTCTATGCTCTGACAAATGCAAACCCACTACATGATAGGNGCAAAATGGAATAAAGAAACAACTAAGCAAGCATTTTTTGAATAGTGAAGTCTACATTTCAATAATTTTTTCTTATTTGGACGTTTGCGTTTTTCTTTGACCTCGAGAAACATATTCAAAGAATCCGTTTGGGAAGAGGAAGGACTCCAACTACCCAGGTGTTTCCCCCGCAATGAATGGAGCAACACCACCAATGACCTACCAGTAGCTAGAAGGGGATGTATTCTGTTCTCTATGCTCTGACAAATGCAAACCCACTACATGATAGGATGCATCATGCAGATATTGCATGCATCCATTTCATCATCAAGTCATTAGCATTAGCATCTACTCTTATGTATTGTTGCACTCAGTGAAGTCGTGGAACATACTGTTGGATCATGGTTATTCTCAGATTTTTAAAAACATGCACTTAAGGCACTGCCTTATTGTGATGGTTTGCTAACCTATCACATGTAATTCTGTTCAATCTTTGTGCTTTTCTGCCTCGTTTGATATCAGGAAATGGATTCCTCAACATGACTTTATGACCCTAGAAAGAAAACGACAATCATACTCGTTTGCACCAACACTCATGTCATCGCATTTCAGTAAGAAAACTGTTATTTCATTACACTATCATTAGTTCATTATATGAACGACCTAGAAATGCTCATCATGTAGATCATATTGCCATTTCGATTAATAAAACAATCTCCACCTTCTGACATTGGGCATAGTAAAAAACAATACATACATAAGCGCTCCATAAAAGTATAACGTACATTCAAATGTAGGAAGAATATTGGGAAATCTACTACTGTTTTGCAGGGTTTCCATATATTGAGCATTTTGAGGATGAAGAGCTGGAGCTGCTATATTCCAGTCATTTTCGTCTGGATGCTGTCCACAAGAACAAAGGGTATTTCACTCCTGGCTGTTCCTTGCTCTACTTATTTACTCATGACTCATGTAGTAACTCTTATACTTCATGCTTAGTGATCACTGACAATTTACCTTTCATACATTCGTTGATTCTGTACTTTTATTCTCGAATTTTAGTGCGTTAAATGTCAAGATATCTTCGTAATTGCTTCTAAATCAAAGCAGTTAAAAATTGAGACTTTGAATGAGTCTGCGTTTCGACATTATATAGTCCTGCCCCTGCATTATATTGTGATACAATGCTAACGTTAATAGATTTTGATTTGAACAGGCAAGAGGGAGGTAACTGGTGCCAGCACCACATCGGAGTGATCGGGTAGAAGGTTTTAACTGGTTTTCCTTTCATTATTTTAACTGGTTTTCAATGTCTCGTTTTCGCTAGTACTCCTCGAAAAAGAGGTAGAGACCCATGTGCCTATTTTCGCAGAGGATCCAATGTCTAAAAAAATAAGATGCAGAAACAAGTGCAACGTTTTTGGTAACGTTGAAAATCTGAGCTTTTAACTTTTCAAAAATAGTCTCACTATGTTTTATGAAATAGCCTTTTAGCTGATACTTTAAAGGGTAAATTTGACTTGGGGTCTCCAACCTTTCGTTAGCGTGGCACCAGTGTCTTAAAGTTTTGGTAGCCTTCGTATTCTCAAATAATGGAAAACGTTTATTTGAACGTTAAATGGTTACGTGACATTAATAATAAATTGTCCAGAGAGATTTGTACTTCGAAACAAACCAAATGATGATTTCTATAAATATCTATCATGTTGCTTTAAACCATATATGATATCATGCGAGTGTTTTGTGGTTGTTTAACGTTCAAATATATGTTTTATATTTTCTATTATTAGAGAGGAAATAGGTGCCATTAACATCAAATTTATTGATTTTTAAACTTATTTTTGTCATCTTTTTACATTTAATTAAAGGTTTGTATTGAACACAGGTGCAGTGATGAATCAAATAAAATAGATAAAAAATATTTATGCGATTGATAGAGATATACAATCCAAACATGAATAAATAATACACTGCAATTAAATAGTGGTAGGTACACTAAAAATTCTCTTGCGACTGTATAATTGTTTATTTGGTGTATTAGAAAAAATCATAAACATGTCTCGAAATGTTCAAAGAAATTGAATTTCAATCAAGCCAATTAACTTTACGGCTTTCTTGTAGTAAACACGTTTGTCAAGTAGTATTTGATAACACAACAACCATAATTTGAATTTCGTTTCATTTTTCCGTTAAATTACGTGTACAAGTTGACCAGTCCCACTAAAATGTACAAGGCTCAAAAAGACCTAATTTTCAAAAGAATGAGGCAAATCCTGATTCTGTAACAGATAATATCATCAACATATACAAACTCGAATATTTCCAACCTTGGAAACAAATCAACTATAGAACTACAAAATTGTAGTTCCAACCTAAGGAGGTAAAAGGAAAGAGAAAAAATAATTGACAAGAAGAAACAAACTTACCGGGAATACAAGATTGTCGCCTAATCCATGAAAATCTATCTGCTTTACAATTTTGTAATAGTCGAGCATCAGGAACTCCCATGAGATCTGACGGAAGAAACTGACTGAGCTGAAACAGAAGCAGTTGGGCTGCTGAGGTCCCGTTCCCCATTAGCAGCTTTGGGTTTTCCACTCAATCTTTCCATTGCATCTTGGCAAATGTCAGTAAACCACTCATCTTCCGGAAGTACACTGCCACCAACAATATTTGTGCTAAGGTGAGCCAGAAATTACATAAGAAGAAAATTGAAGAATTCTTTCGCATTATTTTGGCTATATGCAACTGTAGTTGGTAGCATGTTCAACTATTCATTTTTCCTTGGACTACCCACACAGAGCAAAAGTGGGGTATCTTCTATAATGGGCATCAGCCTGATCTAGCAATGTGTGAGTGAAAGAAATGACAATGTCGCTTGTAAAGTTTTTCCATCCATTCCGACACATGATTCAATGATTAAAGCAAAACTACCCATCCTATAATCTTACAGTGGTTTCTAAATCCCATCTAAACGAATGAAAGGACAAAACAAACTCAGGGTCGGTAACTTCTTCAAAAAGTCTCACGTGGATAAACCATTGCTGAAGTAGTGGAACAAGTACCAGCACAGCTATACGGCAGCAAAGGCTCCTCCATCTTTGATTTTTCCATTCCACAAGAGTTGAGCATACTAAAATTTAAAAGAAGTTTGCTCTAACTCCCAATAAAATTGAGGTAGACCACATGAATACTTGTGGACCATTCTTTCGATCTGGGTTACATCTACTCAAAGTTCCAATTATATTGCATAACATCGATATTAGTTTTGGTTTCCACCAAAACGCTTCTATACTATTGGGATCACAGTAAATGAAAAATTCTTTAGATCTACCTAGTACATACCTCCACCACAATGATGTCATTCAATTAATTTTGCCCAATTACTTGTAGAAATATTTTCTCATTTATTATCTTATCCATTCCAAAATAGCCATACATTAAATCATCTCTCGTATGTTTTGTCTAAAGGATAATTTATTCTTTTTGATGGCCGAACACTTGGTGCCATAAAAACTAACTAGTTTATTAGTCTAATAACCATTACGTAGTAATTGTCTTTTAACTTGACAGGTTTCTTCTGATCACGAGGAAGGAATCCATGCACATTTTTCCATTTCATCCAACCTACTAAAATCTTATGCATTGTAAAAGTCTTAATACACAAAACAATCAGCATTCAAACACCACAATTCTTGATTGTAACTTCACATTTGTCCTTACTTCTACCACTGTTAACACCTACTGCGTATCCAGCTCAGTTTTACATAAAAATGTTGGAATCTAAGTGCTTCTCAAAGTTCCAACTTCCAATTTATCCCTTATTCATTTCATTAACTAAAACTATGTAACCAACAAATAACCTACACGGGACCTCTTCTTGAATATGTCTCATTAGCCCATCCATGACGAAAGCAAAATGGACAAGGACTCAGGGCAGACATTTGATACATATCCATAGTAATAGGAAATTTTCTAATTTTACTCCACTAGATGTCACACCTGAAACTGCTTTATGATGCATATCTTAAATAATATTGACACATCAAGTAGAAATTCCTTTTTCTTTGGCACACACCACAGCATTTCATCTAGCACCATAACAAATTCTTTTTTAGTAAAAATAACATCCAATCTTGCTTCTTTTCTATCGTTCTACCAATTACTAAAATGGCTTCTACAATAGATCTCCTAGGTATAAAGCCAAATTTGTAGAACCTTAAATCACACTTACTGTACAATCCCTCTCCCATGGTTTTAAAGTATGACTGATGAACTCAACACCTCTATAGTTCGCATATTTATAAATTATGAGCATCTCCTTTAACCTTATTACTGCAATGACTGATGAATTCAACACCTCTATAGTTCGCATAATTATAAATTATGAGTATCTCCTTTAACCTTATTAGTGCTCACCTTCTAACCATCATGCATCCTTTTACTTATTAGAATCCCATTAAATAATTCTGTCAAGCATAAAATACCCCCGTTGCCTGGACACTTGAGGACCCTATGTGGATCAATTGTTATCCTGATCTTCATCCTCATAAGAGCTCTTACTTCTAATAATCAAATTCTTCTATTATAGTTAATATTTTTTCTTCGATGGTGTTTAAGAAATCTCCAAGATATGTGCTTTGCCTTCTATGAAATAATTTGTCGATTAATTTCTCTAACATTTTCTGATCTCGTTACTATGAAATTGTAAATCTTTGGATTTTGTCATTCTACACTAAAGGATTATGACCTCTACTTCTCTTTTCCTTTATCGATTTATCCGATAAAAGGATTTTCTCTTCATCCTGGTTCCACAATAACTATACTTCTAATACACTTCCACATGGGACTTGTGAATCATTCAAAAGTAAACGCACAACAATCATACCAAGGTTACAGTATAGATAGTACCTATACGGATCCGTGCCTGTTGCAGAAAATGCAGCCAGTGCTTTGGAAATAATATCATTGACAGCCCGACGCAAATTTCTAGACAAGTAGCGTCCTTGTGATGCAAAGCATATCAGAAAGTTCATATCCAAGTAGATCTGCAGCCAATACATGTAAAGAAAAGATGGCTATAATAGCATGGCAATCAGAGGGCAGAGGTCAAAAATAAATATCAATTTACAACCTGTTGAAGACCTAGAGGGCCTAAAGGCCTAGGTCCTTCCTCAATATCATCCCAAAACGTCTGGTCTTCTGAAAGCCATAAGATAACCGTCTCTGTGAGCCTCATCAATAACAACGTTGCAAATCTTTCCCGGCCTACAAACATATCTGCTGCCATGGCAGCCATCCTGTTCAGCTTTGCATAAAGTTCCTGACAGTAGACAAAATAGATATTGTTAAATACCTGTAGAAACTTAATTATTGTTTGACTTGAATTATTATAAACAGATTGTATACGGACACTACAATGTAGATGCCTAGCTCTTAAGCTGCTTAACCCCGAAAAGTTCAAAGACTTTAATAATAGAACTAAGTGCCATCTTTTACAAGCAATATAGATGATGAAGAACAAGCTACATGATATTGAGACAGACAATACAATGTGGTTCCAGATCTCAAGCTCTTTAACCCTGTAAAGGTCCAGGATACTAAAGAAGGAAACAAATGTTGCCTTTTAAAAGGATGAAAACGTACATGATACAAGACAAAAATATAGGAACACTGAACAAGAAGATCCACACCGCTGTAATATTGACAATAAAAGATCGCAAGATAATGATAGCATAAGATTTAAACAATGCAGCCAACAAATTTACTGAAAAAATAGAATAAAAAACCTGGAATATTGGAGAAGGGAACCACTCTATCTCATCCGCATTCCCATCCATGGTTATGTAAATGTCTGCGGTAAGATGGCTATCTCCTTCTTCAGTAAAAATAAGATCTAGAGCATGTTGTTGACAAAAACTATCTTTCAATCTATCAACAGAGTTCACAAGATGCTTCTTCCATTCTCTTTGCTCAGGATTACGATTTTGCCGCTCAGACAGTCCTCTACGAGGATCATCCTTGTACGTAGCTTGATTTAATGGAGAGAGCTTCATGGCTGCACGTGGCAATAGCTCATCGGCCAGTAAGGATGCATTTGCAAGCAATGCAATTTGCTGGGCTTCGGTTTCAGCCATTCGAACAATTTTGTTTCCTGAACCTTGGAAGTTGGCCTCATCTTCGATGGAGCTAGGTAATGCTCTTATGAGCATATTCACATATGAGTTAAACACCTGGAACAGACCATCCAAGGTTTTACTTCCCAACTGCATGCTTAAAAGGGGTCCCACATCTTCAAAAAAATCCTGCAAAGGCCGTTCAAAAAGGCAGCTAAGTTTGACACCATAAGTAAAAGAATATAAGCAACGATAGAACAAAGAAACTTCAGAAAGTCAAATTATAAAGAAGTAAACATGCCTAGCTACTTTTTCTTGAAAATTAACATTAAGAACTTTACGAACCCATTCCAAACATGCAATATCAGAAGGAAAGTTTAAAGCCAGAAAGGGGTACAATGTTATGGAACTTGATCCTATCCAATAAACAGAACTGATAAAAGGTACAAATTAATAGATGTGCACAAAAACTAACTATAATCAAATCAGAGAGCCTTAGCCGAATTGCCTATACTAAACATTAGGCTAATGACTTTAAAGTTATATTGAAGTGAAGTCATACTTGATTGTTAATTTCCTGCTTATTCAACATGCTGCCAACAATTTGTCCAGAAATTAAATAGTTTACAATGATCTAGAAAATTCTGTAAATGACTATGCGTGTCTTCATGTTCTATATTACATTTCCTCGAGGAAGTCAACTGTTGGATTCTCATGCCTGACAACATTGGACGTGCTTACGTCATTATGGATGTACACATACTACTAGGAAAGTATAACAAAATACACTATTTGCCACCTCTGCCGAGAAATCTAGGAAGCTGATCATCAAAGAAGAATGATGAGGAATTAAATTTGTACATTGGACTTCTTGAAGTGAGAAATGGGAAAGCAATTTTCTACAATATCATAGGGCAGCAATTGAGACAGAAATCATTTTACCTGGACCATCACGTTGAAACGATGAGCACTACTGGAAAGTTTTTGCTGATGTGCCATAATACCACCCAGAGCTGCAGGAGTCCTGCCAGATTGGTGTGAAGCAGTTGGAGGATATGTGAGATCCCAATCATCAGCAGCAGCTAAAGCAGCTGTGCTCTCTTCAATTCGCTTCAAATTAGCATCCAGCGCTTGCTCAACACTAGGTCTAAAGAGTTTCACAAGCACAGGACAAAGAGCAAGCCCACGAGCTTCCAACAGTGAACAGTGTCCTAAAGCTATTTGAACACATTCTGCAGCAGATCTTAAACCCCCAGCAGCAGCAGATGAAGCTAATGCATGTCGTTTGACAAGATGTGCAAAGGCCTCAGTTTGCTTTGAAGCCCACATCACTATCTCAGATGTATAAGCTGTCTCTTTACCAAAAATAACCAAGGAATCACTGACTGCTTGAGCAATGGCAGAAAATACAAGCTGTGACAGGGCTGCTGTATATGCTCCTCCATAAGAAGTGCTTGATGGATGAAGGCTTTGCATGTTGTACCGGTATCTCTGGTAGTGCGCATTCAGGAGTAAAATATGAGCACGAGGACCATCCCCGAGTTTTTTGAGAGCTAAAATTGCTGCACGAAGCTCAGCACCACGTGTAGAAGGTTGACAAGCAGCTTCAGCCAGTTGATCTGCTAACTTTTGCCTGCGTTCAATTATAGCAGACTGCAGAGACAAGAGCATGCCAGGAGTCAGCGATTTCTTTTCTTTTGCTTCGGACACTATGCGTTCTCCTTCATCAAGGCTGGCCAAAGCTTCATCAACTCTCCTTTCAGCCAACAGAACATCAAGGAAATCAGGAAACTGTCTAGACCATTTCTCCACATCTGAAGGTTCTCCAACTTCATCATTGGATACTTTAGCAGAACCTTCAAGATCAGTATCAGACAAAGAATCAATATGAACTCCCTCAGTTAAATTTTGGACCAAGGTCGCCTGTATGGATAGAAGGTTTCTCATCGACGAAAGCTCACCCTCCAAATCTGATAACTCTTTAGACGTACTGCCAGTTGCATTTAAAAAAAGAAAAATGAACAGAAAATCTAAAGATGCATAAAATGGATGAAATTCTACCAGATGTAAAATATAATGGACACAATATTAAACTATGACAAGCAAAAAGTGTCATTAATCGTATAAAAAAATCAAATATATGCAATGTTCCGGCTTGGATACCGTAGGCTCAAATGGCGGGAAGGTGAGGCAACGTGATTGATGGCTTTCAAACTTCTCTGAAAGAGATGCATAGGATGTGTAAGCATTAGCTAATGGCAGCTATAATGGAAATTCAAGATACAGGAGGAATTACATATGTGCATGTACGTGTGTATGTGTGTGTGTGAGAGAGAGAGAGAGTTCAGCTGGGCCTATATGACCCATCACTTAGTTGACAGCTGTATAAATCTTACCGTAGCTAACCTTATTTCAGTAATATAGAATTGTCTTGATTAATTATTTTGACTATTCCAAAATTCAAAAAGTGGGAGGTTCTTTAAAGATATTTTGAAATAACAAATTATTTGATATTTTGTTTAGGTATGCACATATACAGTCTTTAACATCATTTTTAGCCAAAGAAGAGAGAGAGATAGCAAGAGAAAAGGAAGAAGAGAATTATTTAGTATGATGCGGGAAAGTGCACTAAGAACTCACCGAATGAAAGCTGTATAATTAGCGTAGACACTTCTGCGCATTTCTTCGGCAGAAGATCTCTTCAGATCCATAAGATACGAGCATAATTGTCTTATTTCCTGCGATATGTTATTGTACAGTTGTTATTTCCTAAAAGAAATATCCTTTTATAGTAATGCGGGGCACAAGAGAGTCCATACGTAGAAGAAAAACAGAGATTGAAGCAATCTAAATATGCAGCAGGTAATGTGGATTTTATGAATTATAAATCATTTTTCCCGACGCTCTCCATCCCTGCATACTCATTAGGCCTTATGCTCTCTGAATACCATTAAATGTACAAAATACACTGACGCCACAGACTCTCGGGGTTCGAGTGCAAAGCTACTCAAATTATGATATTGCAGTAATTTTCATCGTTAATCAATTTCAGCTAATCAATCAATTTCAACGCCATCTTGAGCAAATTTAGCAGTAAAATAATTTCAAATAAGATATCATAAATATTTCAGCTGCTGATCCCATTTTAAAAGCCAACTCAATACCACCTCACAAAGTAAAACAAAAACAGTGTTCAGATGAAAAAAGACGAAAAAGTGCAAGAATTTAATAAAGCACACCTGTTTTGTTACTTTATATTTTTTTTTGGCTTTTATGGTGCTTCACTAAGGGCTGCAATTTGATGCCAAAAAAGTGATTAAGGCCCTCTGTGTCTGTGTTTTGGATACACACACATGCCTAGGTTCTCTTTTGACCATTATCACACCATATAAATCATAAAAGATGCTATCAGGAGTCATTGACCGACACAGAGAACAGAACAGCTAGAACAATCTTAACTAAAATTATTAAAGAGTTAGAGTGCATATATCAATCCAATGAACATCCACGGCAATCCAAGACGTAATTTCGTTGGAAGATACTTTTACCATGACCAGTGCCAACCATGAAAAAAATGTGGAAATATATCCATTAAAAAAAAATGATGTGGGCATACGCCTGTAAATGAAATCATCAATGCTGTGTTAACAACCAACTGAAATCTTAATTGAAGAAAGTACAAACAAGGCATTTACATGTGAACATACAGTGACATACCAGCTCCGCATTTCATTGCATGCATAATTTAACAAAAATTACTTAAAATGTTGATTGACAAGAGGACAAGTGTTTTATATTATTCAGCATTTGTACCAACAACTTAAATTTATGACCAATGCAGCATTATATATATCCATGAAGTATGTGGTTACAGTAGATATGCGGAAGGAGACAAAGAGGGATCCATACCCTTCATTTTCTTAGTTTTGACATAGGAAGCTAATTATTACATAAGATGTGATAATAATTGCGAGTCCAATTGAGGGGGAAAAAAAATTCACTTGACTTCTATCCACATTGCTTCAAAACTATTCAAGGTGTTCGTTAAATAGTTGACGGACATCAGAAAATTTAGGCTCGTATCAAGTCGTTTTACCTTGGTGAGGCAATGGCAAGCCCAGAGGAATAAACCTTAACACAAACCAAAAAATTTGTTTAAAAGAATTTAAAATACAAAAAAAGGCATAAAGGGAAAACAGAAAAAAGCTGATAAAAGGATGAGACAAATGATAAAATGTCCATAAAAGGCAAGACAAATGGGCGACTACCTTAGTCACCTGGGACTTCGCCTTGAGGTGTACGCCTCAATAAATCAAGGTCTAACCTTACAAATGGCACTTAAGGATGTTTAATGGAAACCTCACATGAGAAGGGATGGGGGCAAACAATGGACATCGCAGCTAAATTGATTTAGATCCATAATCATTAGTAAAATCCATTTGTTCAACTTGTAACATGGTAACTTCTGCCGCATTAACATATGATGTCATAAAGGACGAATTTCTTGTACTCATGTTTGATCGAACAATTATATAAAAGGGTCACGAAGAGTTTCAAAATTTTGCCAACAAAATCAACATCCTTGTACCCATTTTACACAATGCTTACCAAAAGCCAAAATGGTGGTTCGGTTTTCGAAAACTGTAAAGTAACAAAATTGCTTGAGCTGGGCCTGTAACCGCATCCCTTATGTTTCATTACACTCACGTCCCATCCTTTTAAACAGTAAATTATATTAGAGTTCTAAAATACTAGGCTGCCTAATTAAGAAAAACCAAATGAATATAGCGAAAGGAGTGTAGACATAACATAACGGCAATGGAAATATATGTAGTTGGTGACAAACCATTGGTGATTAAAGTTTGTAAATTTCTGTAACAAGAGGAACTCTTTGTTCAATCAAGATAGCATAGTTAATTTTCTATTTTGAATATCAATAGAACCACAATAATTTTCGAAAACCAAAAAACAGACGTATTCCAGTTCTCTGCATTTGGTAAAGAACAATTTTTTTGTCCTGAAAATAGGTGCAGCCAAAGGGGCAAAGTTTCCAATTTTCTGCTTTGGGTAAAGAACAAGTTATTTCTCCTGAAAATAGGCGTGGGCAAGGTCTCCTATTTCCAATTTCAACTATTAATTACAAGAGAACTCTACTAGTAACATATATAGACCTGGAAGATCCAATTCATAATTCAACTATACCGCATTTTTACATTAACAAACAATCCAACTTTCTCAACTGAATTAAAAATTCAATTAATTAATAAAAATCTAATTAAATTCATAAGAAAAAAATGGGGAACCTTTTCATTGAGGGACTGACACTTGGACTGGACAAATGTATCGGCGTCAAAATTATCGGACTTGAAGACGTTTATATTCTCCTCAAACTTGGTGCCGGCATCTTTGGAACTCCCTTTCACTGCTCCTCCCGTGTGTGATGCTCCTCTTGACCGAGACGACTTCAAATATGCCATAACCAGGAAAACGCGTTTCAGATCCGATTATTGTTCCTCCTGCGCAAGTTCAAGGCTAATTTAATTTGATGTAACGAATATATAACAAAAACTAATTGGGACTCAGGTTCTTAGATGGTTAAAACAGAATTGCCATGTAGTGAAAGAAGAATCGCCGATTGTGTTGTAGAGAGAGAAAGAAGAGAGAGCAACAGTTTGTTGGTTGGCCCAGTCGAGTTTAGCTTAAGCAAGCAATTTAAGTTTGAACAAAGCCATATGTATGTACAGCGATGAGTTTCACAGAAATTTTACACGCAGATGGTGGCTTCATGCGGGACCATGGTAATAAAAAATTAATATAAAATTTCCATCAAAAGTCAATAATAACGACTAATTTTTAATTTTAATCCAATTTTAATCTATATCGAACACGACCTGAGTGAAAAAAATCTATCCAAAGAAAGATTCTGTAATAAAAATCAGAAGGGCGAGAAAAAATGTTTTTTTCTTTTCTTAATTTGTCCAATGATGTGTTGTCACGTAACACAATGTAAACAATGATGTAAAACATGATGTACATGTAGTAGGAATGTTTAATGTACATTCTTTGTTTTACGTTATCTTTGACATTCTCTTTGTTTTCAAAAAATTATGGGCTAAACAATTATTTTTTAGACTGTCCAATGAAGTGTTACAATGTGGCATAATTGTAATAATAATGTAAAAGATAATTTACATATAGCATGATTGTTTTGTATTTCATAGGCTGCGCGTGACAATGATACTGCATGCCATGGGGTTAAAATTCAAAGGAATATAGATTTTGGTTTCTAACTTCAGTAGAAATGTATGTTTGATAATACTTTTTGCATGTGCAAATTATACATATATTCCATTATAATTATAGAGTTACATAAATTTTCGATGAAATACATTTTTTATCCGTATCATCACATATCACAAAGCTAAAAATAAGAGAATACCGACGATTATAAATTAACCACTCCATCTAGAACTCTTATTGCACGCTCTTGATTTCATAATCGAGCATTAATTGTTATTTGGGGAACCCCAATTCTCTCATGAAGTAAATGATATAAAGACTTTAGTTGCGATAAAATTAATTTGCAGTACAATTACATTACAATGTGATAAAAGATGAGCAAATCGAATGGATTGGATTGGGTTCGGTTGTGTTTGCACATATTTTAATAGAGGAGCTAAGAAAAATTTAAGAGAGTGAGTTGTCAGCCAACCAAAACCAACCTCACCATTTGTATCTAATAATTGAAGACTTATTCGTGTAAGTACGTATCTGCCCAACCACACACAATACACATAGTGCTTGTTTGGTTTCATTTGTAATCTTCTCATAACAAAGATTCATTTTAATTATAGGGAAAATTTCAGCGTAAGTCCAAAACTTTTCATTTTGTTGCAGAATATACCTTAACATTTTATTTTTGTGGTCGCAGTCCCAAATTTTTTACTTTAATGTAAAAAATTTGATGAAAGGTTCGGAACCTCCGCTGCAATTTTCCCTTAATTATATATTCATAATTCGGACCTTCGCTGCAATTTTCCCTTAATTATATATTCATAATTACTACTCACACATTACTCCTCTTCACTATAATTTTCTCCAAACAAGCACATAATGTTTTTGAGGTCATTCGAACCAATTTTTACATTACATGTAATGTTTTTGAAATTGTTCTCACAAATTTTGATGTCTTCTAGGCAATAATTATAAACCCAACCGGAACGTCACAACTCTAAAAAAGTTAAAGATCAAGAGTCAAAAGTTATTTGAAAGTAACTTCAGAATGATACAAGATTCGTTACTTGGAAATATATGCTATTCAATAAACTACCGAAAAAAATCTTTGAGGTTGCAATTTGGATATATTTGCGTGGCTGTACGACAATTGTTGTCAATAAACTGACTTAGAGCTCAAAATTAATATAAATATATAAGCTAATTTTCATAAAAATAAAAACATTAATCAGATTATAGTCAAATTAAGAGCAACTCCAATGAAATTGTAGACGGCTTAAAAAATTTTGCTACATAAAATTTATTTTTCGATTCAAGATTTAGATATGATTTCATTTCCATTTTTAAGAAAATTTAAAAACACCTAGAGAGTATAATGCATTGGACGCTAATTTTGAACTTGAATGTCTTGCAATATTGACAGAAAGTCTTTCAGCTTCTGTGCTACTTAAATAGCAATAAATTGAAAGCATTGCAGATAATCTAAAGTTCTACATACGACATAGCATACTACATGTGAATTGCTCATTAACAAAAAATTACATCAAATAACAAATCGGCACGTGTATGCCACGTGGTATGACGACTACCGATAATTTTCACTGTAAATAACATTATTCTTCTCATTGTATTGTATTTATTACTAGATAAGTCTAATGAAATGAATCATGTAGTCTTTCAATCATTTTAGAACTTGTGAATAATGATATTTAACACGTGTAGATTGCAATAAACTTCGTTTGAACTTGTCCAAAATAAATTAAGATGCATTTTAATTTATTTAACAAGTTTAGTTGAACCTCCACGCTCACCTGAATTGATGTCGAATAGCATTATTCTAATTGTATAATGTCGTCTAAATTGTTGTATCCCAACATCAGTGGTGCTAGATAACATTATTCAACCAAAAACGAAAGCTTCAATATCAAATTAAAAATTGATCCAATTTTTAAAAACATTGCTTAAAGATTATTCAAGCTTCAATAATACATTAATTTGCATGAAACTATTTTGCTTGCACGGAAGACTTTTGCTGCCTTTATCGTACAAATAAAACATGCTTACACCAATGCTACAGAAACTGCAAATGCAACAACATTCAAGTCCCCAAAATTTTACACAAACCATCAGGATTGAAAGCAGATTGTATTGAGTTACTGACATAAAAGTTTAGAATGCAATGATAATTACTAGTAGATTGACGATCCACAAGAACCCTAAATTTAGAATCTTATACTGACTTTTCACAATGTTCTAATTCGGTACCCACGGCAAACAAAACCAGCAAATTATAACACAACAACGGCGCAAACTAATCTCTCAGGGAAAAAGGAAAGAGTAAAAAGGGCAATTCAAGTCCTGTTCAGATGCTCGTTCCAGATTCATGACAATCCGTGAGAATGAACAAAATTAACGTAGTGAAAATAGTGTAGACGAAAAAGATAAATAGTTAGCTAAAGAGTTGGGCTTAGGTGCCGATAGAAGCATAAGAATAACCGGGGAAACTTACACCATGTTTGAGCCCCATTATTTCTTATTTTTTCCTATTCATTTTTCTACGGTACTCATTTTCAACCACACATTATCCAAATAAAATAATATTACACACAAATCTAAAATTATTCATCACTTTTTCACTACACATTCTCCCATCAATCACTATTCAAAAACTTCTTCTTCTTAAAAAATGGGGCCAAAATACTAGCTTAAACCACATAGTTAGAAAGAGTGACCGCTGCAATTTATACAAGTCAAGTAGAACTCTGAAAAACCATTGTAATGAAAAGAACAATGCTAAAACTGTCCAATATGATGTCATCACATGGCATGATGTAAAGAATAATGTAAAAAAAGGTGTACATGTAGCATGATTGTAATGAAAATTAGCATCCACTCAGATCCAACAAATTTAAATACAAATCCAAACCACAGCAGTTGCATTATTGCCAATAGAATTTGATGCATGCTCCGACATCATTGTCTATGCCCAAATTTTGAAGCCAGACAAAAACAAAAAATGAGAAAATGTTCTTCAGCTGGAATAAACTTTATTGAACAGTCGGTGGCTGATGATATATATCATTCAGGAGTATCCGAGCGGATGGCTGAGACAAAAGCCAATAAAAAAAGTTGAACCAGACATTGATAATTTCAGAAAATAAATTTAATGTCACGCCAACAACAAAATAAAGATGCATGAAAAACTACACACAAAAATCATGTGCAGTTTTTCATAGAACAATGACCAGAACATCAAAATCAAAGGGCAGCACAAGTGTGCCGATACATAAACCAGAGATCGTCACTGGCCATGACCAAATGATTTATTCTCATGAGAAAAGTATAAACTAGGCAAAGCCCATATCAATCATTTATCCGCTATTTCAGTCATGCTCAACAAAAAGCATGTAAAAACTAAAAATTAGAATTTCAATATTGAACTGTACAGGGAATCAATTTCAAATTTATATGAATTTTTTCCAATTTCGGGGAGACCTAAAATAACACCAAGTCAAAACTCCCATCAAAACATTTCCACCTTCACTTCTTTTATCAAGACTTGAAAATCCATCAAAAATGGTCAACCGGAGGGCTAGCCCAAATCCTAATACGTTGTTGTCCGTTAACATTTCAATATTTAACCAACGTGAAATTTATCCCATAACATACCCCATAAGATGGTGGTTGATTTGAGCGTACCAATCTTGAAATCCAATACTTGTTTGAGTCTTAATGAGGATCAAATTCCATGGTCAACAGCGAAAAGATTATGTTGTTTAATACTGCAGCATTTAACCAAGGTAGGATTTATCTTCATAGTCCAAAACCCATCCCAGTTGTACATTTGTCAAAAATAATCAACAGAAATCGCGCAATAACTGAATCAATCGACCTCAAATATCACTTCAAAACCACTCAAAGAAAAATATTTTATTCAAAAATGTGAAATTCCAACAATAATCAGAAAATCAAATAAACCCTAGATCAGAATAATAACAAAAGTTCATTTCCAATTCTAATTAAACGAGATAACAGAGCATTGCGGGAGAAAGACAAAGAGAGATAGAAAAATTACTGGGTTTCTGGGGTTTGCCTTCAACCCATTGGGAGACGGAAAAATGGACCTTCTCCCGGGTCAAGGCTTCGGATCGGTATGGCTCCTTGAGACACTGCCTCACAAGGTTCGCACACAGGTTTGAGTACGTTATGTACGTCATCCCCGCTGCCCGCCAAAACGGCACCGCTGCGTTTGATGCCATTGCTCTCTCTTCTTTTACGGTTCTACTTTCTCTCACTAACCTCAGCTGCTGCTTTCGTGGCGTGTAGGAATATGAATTGATCTATCTAGGCTGTTGCTTTCAATTGAGGGAAATTAGCAAAAGTGGACCTCAACCTATGGATTTCTGCGCAAATGGTCCTCAAATCTATGGAATTTCTGTGTAAAGTAAATGGTCCCTAATCAGGGCCGGCCCTACCCTGAGATTTTGGGGGGACTTAAACCAGCTTTAAATATGGGCCCCCATATATGTAAAATTACATAAAATAATAAAAATAGATTTTTTATTAAATAAAAATATTCAAAGATACAACAATAATAATCCAAAACTTTCAAATATCTAATTAAAATTTATTCTTTTAGAATTTTTTTGATATAAAATCTATAATTATACTATTACAATCAACCTGTTCTAAAACTTTTTTTTTTTTCAATAGTCACCGTAATCAATTCATTCAACTCTTGTAACAACGTCGACCAAATGTAGGATTTTATCAACTTCAACTTTTAGAAAGTCATTTCGACAAATGCATCTTTAACTTGTATATCAATAATATTTTATAATCAATCAACATATTTGAAAAACAACCGTCAATTTTATGTAGTCTAATACTTCATTTACTTTTTGGTGCTACTAAAAAACAATTTCTAACAATTTGCAGCTCATGAAATATATTAGCGTTTATCAATATTATAATCCTTGTCATGCTTATTTTTTTTTTTCAAACTTATCACATTAATATTTCAAACAATTATCATATACAGTTTGTAATATTTTTAAATCGAACTGAAACTCAAAAATATTTTCATATTTTTAAAATGGTTCAAACTGTAATATAGGTTAAAAAAAAAAAGGCTTGAAATGTAGGTTCTACTTCCACTTGAGCATCAATTTATTTAAGTGTAATTTTGTCGGATTCAAATTCAGTTTCTTTATTTGTTTCTATTTTCTTTTTATTTCGTAGATTACCCTTACATTTTAGTTCAAGTTCCAACAACTAACAAGATCACATTTTCACGCCAAAATTTATGCTAAGATACCATACTAATATGATTTAATAAATATCAATTCATAGAGTTATATGAAAATCTAATTTCAGGTCCAATTGTCCAAATGCAGTACAAGTTCAAAATGCAAATAATCTTGTAAATTCGTTGTCTTATTCTAAATTTTAAAACAATATTAAAGTAAATCGAAAACCTTGTACTTTGATTTGATTTCCAGCCCCTCAAAATTTTCACAATTTATGCAATCTTCATCCATCCACGATCCTTTCTCAATCTGAAATTTTTCATAGAGTAGGAGTGAACTGTTATTACCCGAGAAAAAACTTCTCCTCAAACAATCTGACAGAATTACCTTAAAGTAATTTGCAAAGAGTAACAGTATGATCAACAGGATCAGAAAAAGAAAATAATTCGAGCCTACCGACTTCACGATGTTTCCTTAACGCGAATT
>CAIGRK010010079.1:0-11062 GCA_903798315.1 Fraxinus greggii | reverse complement strand
CTCATGTCACGCAAAACACCTTTTCGATGATATTCGTCCAAATAGACCTTCAATTACGCACTCGTAAAATGCTAAATTATTAGTAAGAATTTGGTACAAACTGTCCTTAACCTTTGCCTTCAGTGGAAAAATGGTCCCCAGCGTTTAATTTTTGGGACAAATAGTCCTTCAATGGAAAATATACGTAAAATTGTTTACATTATGAAATAAATAAAATTGAAGCTCATAAATAATTAAATAACGCGTTAAAGAAAATTATTAATTTTATTAAGCAATGTGGTCAAAGGGGGGAAAAAACCTGGAATAATCGATTAGATCCTCAAAATACTTATATTGAATAGAATAATTGTTTATTTACGTGAACAATGAGTTAATTGCTAAAAAGGTCAAATGTAAGGACTTGAAAAAAAGAATGATTAGAAATTTAACTGCTGCTTACTAGTAAATCACCCATAACAAGATCATGATCCCTTTGTATCTATTTAAAAAATAAAAGAGGAACACAATCCCATAACTTGTGTTTTGCACAACTTAAATTATGATTTTAGCATATTAGTTAATTAATTATGAACTTAAATTTAAATTACTTGTAATCTTTAGTAAAATATATACAAAACAATTTACGGGCAATTTGGCCATCATTATTCCATATTACAATAAGAGGAATAATAATTTTTTTGAAAAATATGTGATTAAAAAAAGAACTTCTTTTAATTTACGTGTTATATTATTTTATTGAATAATGTATGATTGATATATATACATAGATAGAGAGAGAGAGAGAGAGAGAGAGATGAATTAGAATTTAATAGGGAATAATGGAACCTGTCAATTTTATCAATAAAGTGTTAAATCAAAATAAATAAATAAATGACCCATTAGTGTTTTCCTCCCGTTCTCAAAATAAAGATTTCATGTTTCTTCATAAATTTTTATACGTTTAACTAGGCATTCTTAAATAATAAATAATCATCACTTCCACACATCTACCAAAAGTATTTTAGCTCCTGTTTGTCTACACTTAAAAAATTAAATTGTTTGCTACAGTATCATTTTTTCACCACACATTCACACAATAAAATATTCTACACACAAACCAATAAAATTTCCTTACTTATTAACCACATATTCTCCAAAAAATACTATTACATAACTCATTATTTCCAAATAAATTCTACCAAACAGACTCTTAGTATTAAATCCTTGACACAAGATGACAGTTCCAAGTTTTATAATAATTTAGGTAGCTAATTACAAAACCAACAATTTTTGCACGTTAAAATTAAGTAACGGCATAATATTTCACAAAAAGTTCAAAATAATTTATTTGTAGATTAATCCCAATATTTGTAGATTCTTGTTATCTTCAACCATACATTCTCCCAATAAAATAATTTGCACATAATCCAAAAATCTTTCCATACTTTTAAACCACACATTCTCAAAAAATTCACCATCACAAAATCCATTTTTCGTATTAAAAAAAAAAAAGGGATTCAAATAGGGACTAACTTATTCATGTCCATTGAGCATGGTTAACATTTTATTGAGGCTTCATGCCAGTCAGGTCCCAAAAAGAGGGACCCCTAGACATAAAATCTGCCAGCAATATCCAGAATAAGTATATAAAACCTAGCTAATCTTGATCGCCATCCAACAGATTGACCTTTAAAAAAATTACGAAAGAGAAGTTTTAAACAATACGAAAGAGAAGTTTTATAAGTATTCATGTTATAACATAGACTTTATGTGGCATACAAAGTTCAGATTGATAGCCCTTAGCTAGATAGAGCAGATATTCAGAGGGACCAAAAATATTTGTCCAACATAAACGAAGGCCATCGTTGAGTAATACGGTACGGAATAACCTTTGGCAGAGTTCAAACATCAGTAGTCGAGTGACCCCACGGACGGTATCCCATTTAAGTTACTTTTGGTGTCCTTACTACTCGCATAATCATCACAGCTATTACCACTGCTGGAAAGCCTGTGGATTTGAGAAGAATTTGGAAGGTCAAGTCCCTCTTTTCCCATCTGTTGCACTTCAATAGGTGATAGGATCTTGATATACCAGACGCTGTTTACAAATTCCCTGGAAAGGAAAAAGAAGACAATTACTAAAAAGAATTCTTGATGACAACAAACTAAGCCTTATTTTATAAATTTGGTATAGACTACGTGGAAAATTTCTCCACTCCATCCAGCTCATGAAGCACAATCCACAATAAATCCAACCAAAATCAATTGGCGCATCCATTAGCAGCTAATATTTTCAACATCCTGAGATATAACTCATTTTGTAATTTAGCTTAAATTGCTAAAAAAACATCTTCTCAAACTCGATGCCAGATGATATGGGTGTTGACCTTGAAAATCAAATAGATAGACAACACATTTTTTCATTCAATTTAGCCCATGTTTTGCGGAAATTAAAATCCAAATTTTAATACAAGTCAAAGTCAATAATTAATTTTAACCACACTTCATGGGATTCACAACTTTTCAATCGCATATTTCATCAACTTTTATCAAAATCTACCAAAAATCTGATTTTAATCCCCCCAAAAGAGACTTAATACCCAAGACGAGACAATCCTCACACAATGGTCGACTTAACTTGCACTGCAAGAAAGTATAGAAATACTAAGGCAGCTTCGAAAGATAAGAATCTCCAGGAGAGTAATTTTATGCTATGATGATCCGTAAATCTACAATATT
Source organism: Fraxinus greggii (assembly GCA_903798315.1). Taxonomy (NCBI): domain Eukaryota; kingdom Viridiplantae; phylum Streptophyta; class Magnoliopsida; order Lamiales; family Oleaceae; genus Fraxinus; species Fraxinus greggii. The sequence continues at coordinate 8,344 of CAIGRK010010079.1, read as the reverse complement.
GGAAGCAATATCAAAATGCAGGAAAATGCTCAGTGCTTACTGCCAAGGGTCATCACCCAGGAGGAGAACATCTTTCTCTCGGTCAACAATTACAAGCTGCCAGCCTGATCTCTGAGGGTCCTCCAGTAGGCCTTCAAGGCCAAACATGCGAGCAAGCTCACTTCGCAGCTCTTGATAGCTGCTAAATTTGGAGATATCGAGTGACCGTCCGAAGGACCCTGACTTGTGAACCTGCAAGAAGTAAGCTATTTGAATAGTTTCCATGTGAAGAGAACCTACTATAGCACAAAGAAAGCCAAGCACACTCTTGGGGAAAAAAATTACCCTACAATATGGATCAGAAAAGTACATAAATATAGCGTAAAAACCAGTTTGGGTGACACCAACTTGTAAAGGCGTCTTAAAATGTCCATCAAGGGAAAAGAATAAGGAAAAGTCACATCATAAAACAAAATAATCACTCAGAAGAAAAAGTTCTATATGGAGCTAGAAATGTATAAGTTCATCCTTTCCATTTGTGAGTCCTATATTAAGTGCTCAAGAGGAATACATCGATACAGGAGTAGCATTTAAATCATAAAATAGACTAAATAATAGGGCAATTAAATATATCTCGATGTAAGAGAAGAAGCAGAAGAAAGTCAAATAACCTAAATATGCTTGAAAATTTTAAATGGTTTGTAGCAGGACCTTTCTTTCTCAACTTAGAGCCTGTTTGAGCCCCAGTTTTTTGCCAAAAATGCCTCTTGAAATTGTGATTTGATAGAGAACGTGTGGTTAAAAAATAAGGAAAAATATTGGGTTTGTATGTAATATTATTTTATTGAAGAATGTGTGGTTGAAAATAAGAGAGAACTGTATTTTTGAAATAATGGGGACCAAACAAGGGCTTAGTATTTACATTTTGACTTGATAACCTTTGTTTAAGACCTATAATGTAGTACCAGTACCTTAACAAGTAGTAGTTTGCTGACAGCATGAATTGATATCTACATTTTGAGTGCTAAATACCCCTCCATTTTCATCCCAACATGTAAACTGAAGGGATGAAAGACTCACAAGGGCATTGCGTGGGATCAGTTCATTTTAAATAGTTAGATGAACTTTTCAACTGATTGTCAAAATATAGGGTAATTGATCCAAGTGGGTAGCTCCAGTATAACAATAGATCATGGTACTGTTACAACTGAGTTCATTCCTACCAACTTGCGCCTCCAATGTATCCCATTTAGAATGATTTCTCAATGATTATAATTCTTTGTCCCGAAAGAAATGTGACAGATACTATACAAGAGAGATGGTTGGAAAAGATAACAATCCAACTGACCTTCACAAAGGTTCGATTGGGTGGATTACTTTGGTCCACATTTTCCGAGGACTGCAAGAAACCCGATTCATCTACACAACTTGAAGCAGTCATGTCTGAGCTAAGTGGAAAATTGGTGACCGTGGCACTAGTGAAAGTAGATGTTGCATATGGCATAGAAAATGATTCATTCTCGCTGCTATTATTTTTAAGGTTTGACATGCCATTCGGTAGCATAAGAGACGAGTCCGTATTAACTCCAAACAACATATTGTTATGGGAATCTGTCACACCTTGAAACTCAGAAAATTCTCTGCCAGGAAATGGTGGCAACAAAGTGGAAACCTCAGGTACTTTAGAATTAGGCATCAAGAATTCTTCTGTCCGGGGCACTACAAACTGTGAAACCCTGGAAGGAAGTTGAGGTTCTAACGCAACTCGTTTTGATGATGAGGAAGGAGAGACCAGAGGGCTGGGTCCATGCATGTTCACTAGGTGGGATGATCCTTCAGGGGAAAATGAACTTAGAAGACTTGCATTATTAGATGCAGATATATGGTTCTCAATGAAGTCAGAGAAATTCTGTTGCTGGCATATAGATGGCACAGCCTGCAAAGGCGTGAACTGGGATTGAGTGGCTGCCATCTGTGAGCCAGTGGAGATGGTTTTGTTAATTTGTTGTTGATCTTGGAATTGTTGATTTAGTTGCTGGGATTGCTGAATTTGATGCTGTTGCTGATCATTAAACGTCTGATGCCGCTGCAATTGCTGCTGCAGAATCTGACCCTGTGATATTATTTTGGTTTCCGGATCGCGCTGGAGGAAATTTTGTTGAGTGGGGGACTGTTGCAACATCTGATTTTGTACAAGTGCAACAGAACTATTGGGAACATTATGCTGAAACTGCAGGAGGGACTGATTGGCAATTTTGGAAGGATCTAATGAACCTGTTTCCTGGAGTGCAGCAGAAGCCATTGACTGGTAAACATTAGGTTGTAAACCAAGCATAGAAGCACCAAGACTTGGTTGCATCCAGGGGTTTACACCAAATGCCTGGAAATTCAGTGCATTTAAGCCCTGGTCTCCAATACCACCACGAAGCCAAGCAAGTGGGGAATTCATGTCCATATTACTGCTCTCTTTAAACCCTAAATGAAGCAAGAGTAAAGGATGATGATTATCAGTCAAGAAAAACCTAAATTGAGATGGAGAAACTGAAATAATGATTTTCTGAGACGCTATTATAAACCACACCAGGGAAGGGGGGCAATCCAGATGGCCATGGTCGCTTCAGTCTGAGGGAGAATGGCGATGGATACATGGGAAAGGTTGTTAGTGGTTCAATTTCCCACAGGGAAACTCGGGGTTGCCTCTCTCCTGCAGTTGATTCATCCCAACCAACCTGCATAAGCAAATAAAGGAGATCATGCTTCAAAATCATCAGGCTTAAAAGTGAAGGTGTCATACATGGAGGAAAAAACTTTATACCAGTTGAAAGCTCCATAACAAATGCACAGTTGAACTGTGTGGCAAACACAAATGGAGACAGTTGACACTCTGTTAGTCAGGTCTCGATGAACAAAAATCTGTACCATAACTCTTTTTAAGCTGGTCCTGGAGTTAATATTACTTTAGATTGCAGACATGGGCAGACTCACTTTGGGCACCTTTTTTTCTTTTCTTTTCAATATTTTCTTTGTTCTAGAGTGTGGGGGAATTGGGGAGTTGGTTTAATCCAATCATACCTATGGTATCATCTAACATCCCATTTGGGACTTGTGGTTTAATATTGTAGGATTGAGAAACTATGCTTCTTCAAATGACAAAGTACATGTAATTATGTTAGTGTATATATGAGCCCTGTGTGTGTACTCCTGTACAAATTGAACCAAGAAAAGAACGTGAGTGAACAAGAATGGTCTTATTTCAGTGGGTTGCTTAAATTGTTGACTCAAGAACAGACGCCTGGCCTCTTGTTTCCTTCTTCTCTAGGACAGTTTGGATGGTAATTTTAGTCTTCAGCAAGTTTATACGCACCGTCCATATCTAGAACAAGATAAGTGAGACGAAAAGATCCTATATAAAATTTTCCAGTCGTCTTATTCAATTCTGTCTGGTTCAGCGTATTAAACAAGTACTTAAAGATCAGTCCGGATCATTTTTAAGGTTTTCACTGAATACATGTAATAAAATTTGTAAGATCCAAATAGAACAAGTTAGTAAATAGGAGAAGTAAACTAAAATTAACATAATTTGATGCAGTGGTGCCATAAACGAAATGAAACTACAAAAAGAAAAAAAAGAGTCGCGTACCTACGTCCAAATTTATTAATAATATAAGGCTCAATTAAATTCTTTATTTAAATCATACAAAAAGTTATTATTTAATAGATTAGTGGCCGCATATACTTCGATAAAATGTATTTGAAATGGCATTTGATAAGCAAATGAACCTATATACTGATAGTTAAATCTTTTGAACATAAATTAAAGGAAGGACTTGGATGATTGAGGCGTACTGCATATGTTGTTTAGATATAAAGAGACCCTTCTTACAAAGAGAAACGCAATCTCAGTACAACAATCTAGAAGAGGAAGTAGACTAAAGCTAATGATGTTTACTCAAATGCGTGATAATAGGCAATGAGACTGGAGCCAAGCAACGACAGAAAACAATATACAAAACATTAACAATTAAATGCTTGCTTTTAAGTGCTTATAAGTAGTGGGGCCTACGGAATGGGTGGATAAGTGAGTAGTAAGTTGTGGGTCTATGAAATGTGGATAAAAAGTATATTTGGCAAGCTTATAAAAATTTAAGCTTTGCCAAACATGTACTAAAAATGATCAAAATCCTTAACGAGAACCATAAAGTGGAAGAGAGAGGATTCTGCCAATGATGATGGAGAACATGAGAAAGTGCACTTGAGAAATCGAGGAGGTAGTGGTGCTGTCATCACAATCTGTTCTCCTCCACCTTTCCAACACCACAGCTTCCCTGTTTGGCATTTTACACCTTTCTTTTAAAATATGAGGTGAAAAGACAAGTGATGAACTGGAGCGCTATATAGCTGACAATATATGGCTGAGGTTATAGAGGCAGAAATCACTTTTGGTGGTGTAGGAGCTGATGGTGATAATTTGGAAGTACTTTTTCATGCTGCTTTTCATGGTTCAGGAGGTGGGGGTTGACATTATTGGTGGTACTACTGGTGGTTCAAAGTTTAATTTTATCTCTTTTAGTAGTTTTGATGCAGCAGTGCAATGACTGGAATGGAGTAGGAATACATTCTCCTGCATTTGAATATATTTAAACATTTCATAAAAGAATAAATGATTTTCTATAAATGGAAGTGCGTGTAAAATGAAAAAGTAAATACAAGTATCTCCAGTCATTCACGGTTATCAATTAGTAGATAACAAATCCTTGCATAACAGTATGCTTGTAGCAAATTGACGCATCAATGGTGTAAAAAAAAAAAGCCAATGCATGCATAAGACTATCTTTTACTAACCTTCACTGAGCGCCAATGTGAGTTTGGCCATCGAACAGGATCCAAGTCACCAATACCAGTAATTGTGCCCATGTACCTTAGTTTAAAAAATATGAATTTCAGTACAAACCATACCCATAATTCTCCTGTTTGTATACTGGACTTTATATTTTCAAGATATTTGTTTACATGTATACGAGTAGACGGACGAGGAAGAGAGAGAGAGAGATCAGAGTTTATGTCAAATTGAACATTCTGGTAATATAAAGAAAAGAAACAAAAATTTGCTTCAGCACGTCAACAAATGGAGATCCCAAGCATAAAGAAGGCATAGAAGCACGCTGTAAGGAAATTATGACACCAGCTGTAACCCAGGTAAACGCTGAACCGAGAAACTGACCTATGCCTGATGCTAATCCATTTCAATATCTCTGAAATACATCTATTAAGTTCACAAACTACAGCAGCATTTGGGCGTGACATTAAGTTAGCATGCAAGTGTATATACAAGGAATATATATTACAAGGGCAACATTCCTTTTTCTTCCTTTTTGATGAGAATGTCGGAAAAAGCCAGACCTACCTACGGACACTTGACTCTTCTGTTTCAAAAAGCATCCGAAAGCGCATACCCACAGAAACTCGCGTATGATACACAGCTTTAGCATATTTTGCAAGAGGTATTACAAACTCTGATGGACTAGCCCTGAAATTAAGAAGAGCACAAATGTAACAAATAACAATATATATCTGTATATAGCACAAATACAAGCAGATTCTTCACCTTGGATTGTAGAAGACGGTGAAACGACTATTCGTAGCTGCTGCATGAGCTGCTGCAGCAAGAAGACCTATGTGCATGCTATCGCTCGATAAAACCGACGATGGCATGACAGTCTGTGGACGATTAGCACGCCGAATTCCCAAAAACAACTGATTATTTTCATTCCTGTTAAAAAAAGAAAAAAGAAAAGAAAAAACTTGATTAAGAACAAACAGCACTTCCAAAAGCTGAAAGAGACAAAACTGCTTCAATGAACCCAAAAAACTGTAACTAGCATGACAATAGACAGAGTTGCAGAGTAATAGTATCAAAAAGTTTATATTGACCATGTTAAGTCTACTGTTTCCAAGGCGCCTTACTAATCTCCTTTGCAGTGAAAATTTCAGCCTGAAAAGAAGTTTCTGTTCAAAATGCAAGGCCTACTACTTTCAAAAGTTTCCAACAGATCTTCTCATTGGTTTTGAAACGGAGTGGGAGTAGGAAATGGGAAAAGTTAGTTCAGACAATGCATTAAGAAGAAACTATACTAAGATACAACAAAAACCTCCCAGCTCTTTCCCCGCAGGAACCAAGAGAAGCATTTTTCTGAGCTTCTTAATGAGGGTTATTCTCTCCGGGGAATGGATACATTTCCAAGTACCAACAAACTAGAGAAACATATTTAAAAACAATAACATGAAACGGATATATATAAACTTGCATAAATTAGAACGAATGCAAAAGCACATAAGATAAAGAGATGCAAACGCATGAAAGCATATTCATGAAGATCTCACATGCAATTTTATAGAATAGAATTATTTGGTCTTTTTTTAATATAATTTTGAAAGTTGAGGGACTAAAGTGAAATATTTTTTAAGTTCTTTTTTTTGTGTGTGTGTGTGTGTGTCAAATAATTATATTTTGATAGAGCGAATTTTAGCATATCAATATTGGGCTCTTTTTATAGCTTGAAATTATTTAGAAGTCCTTTAACTCGAGAAAAAGGTATTCTGGATAAGACCACATTAAGTTAGACTCAATTGAAGGAAAATAAGGATCATTAGAATTTTGAGTAGTTTAGAATATTAACTTTAGTTTAGAATATTAACTTAGTAATATGACAACCACGTGTTTTGATTATTTTGAATTAACTTTTAATCTTTGGATTAGAATGAAAAGGTCAAATTGTGATTCAATTCCACTTATTGTCTTTCAATTTAATTAGTATCAACTTTCATAACCATCCTAATTATTTTCTCCCAATTACAAAATTCGGCAAAATTAGTTTATTAGAATTGGTTGCCTAGGAAACCATTTTTTTAAACCAAATCCTAATACTAGTATACCACTATAAAGTAAAACCTATTCCTACCTAAAGTCTATTTTTTGAAACCAATTTTACTCCAATTTGTAGCAATACATGGTTCCCCACTTACACACAACTCTATATAGGCTAAGTCATAGTTACCTATATATATATATATATATAGAGGAGGAGATGATAGAGCTTTTGCACACAAATTCATATATACATACACGGCAACACACACACACACACACACAGAGAGATTAGTTTTGAAAATCAGAAAGTTTGCATGGCATTAAATAATATTTTCTAGCATTACACATTCATCTAAGCAGAGACAAGGATTTGGAAAGTGAATTCATACTTCTTTTAAAAATTCATTTGATCTATCAAGGTCAGATACTTATGTGAAAGTGGTTTGTTTCCGTATATCTTTATATATTCAGTAATTTATGCATGAATTGCCTGTGGACCTTTGAGTTCTTTATGAAGAAATATGATATCTTTTGAGAATTTAAGATGACATATGATGGGTGTGTCGCTTAGTCACCAATATACTTCATAAGAGACGCGTAGTATGAAGTGCTTAAATTTATTGTTATATAACTATGTATGAAAACTGCATGTATCTTACTGGATATTTGTAAATACTCACTTCTACAATAATTTTACAGATTAGATCAGGTCGATTGGATTCGTGGAAGGATGATGATGAGGGCTGCCAGTGGCTCGAAGGAAAATTAAACATTAAGTTTTTCGGTCTTTCAATTTATTAGTTTAGTTTATTCAAAGGCATGTTATTTAATTGGCTAGATGATTATCTTTTTTAAGATACAATTTCCGTGTTTTAGTTTAAATTTATGAATATTCCAGATATTTTATTTTGAAGATATTTATTTTTTTATCGGTCTTCATCTCTAACGTAAGAAAAAAAAGTGAGTTTTTTTGTAACACTTCAAGATTTATGAAAATTTGGAGTGTTACAGTTCCAAGTACCAACAAACTAGAGAAACATATTTAAATACAATAACATGAAACGTGCATGTGTGTGTGTCTAAAATTGCATAAATTAGCATGAATGCAAAAGCACATAAGAGAGAGATGCAAACACGTGAAAGCTTATTCATGAAGATCTCACATGCATGCAGACAACTGTGCCTACCAGATGAAAATCACCGAGTCTCCAGCAACAAGTCGCTTCGCACTGACGAACACACTCCACCCTGTCGTAAGGAGATGCCTCTTTGGTTGCCCTGTAAATGAAAATAAGATGAACTGAAAATTTCAAAAGTTGGTAACCATATCTAAAGCAAATATGATATCTCTGTAGATTATGCATGAATGTCCTTAGGCCTTGTTCAGTAACAAGGAAAATATGAACTGAAAATTTCAGAAGTTGGTCACCATATCTAATAAGCAAATATGATATCTGTGTAGATTATGCATGAATGTCCTTAGGCCTTGTTCAGTAA